>JABWIB010000010.1:171078-188743 GCA_016617825.1 Platyplectrum ornatum | reverse complement strand
CCCTGCAATTGCCTCACCTGCAATTCAACATGGTTTTGCCCAGTCTTGAAAAATCTTTTGATTGGAACAATCTATATTGTAATGTATGGCCAGCTTTACTCAAGAGTTGCCAAAACCATGTTGAATTGCAGGGGAGGTAAATTGAATTAATTGCAATCAGTATTACATGTGGGAGATGATGCTTCCTAGCACAAGTCTAATAACAGTGTAACAGTAACGCTGGTCAGTATCTGTGTGCAAAATGCAAAAATAAAGTATTCTCCCTGCATGCAAACACTAAAGCTGGCCATCCACGAGAACGACAACGGTGTTGTGGAATATCAGAACATCACCCCATATTCGGGCCATCCAAGAGAACGACATCATTCTCATGGTAGCCATTAAGAAGCACAAAAACAATGAAAAATACCTGTAAAAAAATAAAAAATAAAATAAATAAAACCATTCTCATGTTCCAGTTGTCTCCGCTCCGGTGGCCAGCTCCATCATCCATGGTCCGGCGTCTCCATCTTGATCATCGCTGATCAATTGGAAAATCTGATTGATCAACGATGGCGTCTGTGTAAGTTTTCGGGCGTTTTACTGCCGTTTTTTTTTTTTAGTCTATCATCTAAATCTGACTCCAATGTTAATTGTTATCCCTGAGCTGTCATGTTACTAGCACTAGTAGCAAAGCAGTGCATCAAGTAAACATTGGAGCAGCGGATCAAATCAGTGGTGGTCGCCTTGTGTGGTTTGCAACCGCCATCAGCATTAGAGACAAAAGACATGTCACAGAGGCAGGTCACACATGTTATTGCTGAGAAGATCTGAGCCTTGGTGGTGATGCTTACTTTATGCACTGGTTACCACTTAGCTGTCATGTCACACACTCAGGTTCCCAGAGAGATTAGTGAAGCAGCTGTATGAAATATTCATTTGAATGCTATAAAACTTCAAATGACTTTTCATATTAATTAATAAGCATTAAATATAAACCATTGAAATTTACACATATGAGGTTGTGACTTATGTGGACCTTGAAAAAAGCTAAGGGGGCTAGAGACTGAAACTTACTCTTGGGTGTCCAGAAACATAGCATCAGCCTTGGCTAGAACAAGCAGAGGTGGTTAACAGATGGTGATCCAGCTCAGAAACATGTTTTGCACAGTTCTCTGGATTAACTACAGAAAATGTCTTTTAGAACATTGCAAATTGAGAAAACTTATGACAGTACGACATGTGGAGTAGCCATTCTCTGAAGACTTCTCTGCATGTGTTTCACTTATTATTTTTATTATTATTATTATTATTGTTACTAAGAATATTTTATTATTATTATTATTATTATTATTATTATTATTATTAATAATAATAATAATAATAATAATATTGTCAGAAATGTCAGAAAGCAGATGTTTGTAGTATAGTTTTTACATTGTAAACTCATATATTTACATTATAAAATGCACTGCACTTTGTGTCCCATTACTCTGATTCTGTTTATTATTGATCTTTTGCTGATTTATAAACATTGTGGGTCATTTCATTCCTTAGTTACACCTGCATCTTCTTAATACATTTCCCAGGCACTAACGTTGCACAGATGAGTTCAGAACCCGACCTTATGTTTTCCACATTCATCACTTTGCATAAGGGCGTCATATGCAACATAGTGCAGGCCTATACTGTACAATTTAAATGCCTCCCCCACTCCTCAGCCCGAACATTGTATGTATTGAGTGAAAGCATGTCCCATGTACAAAAAATAAGTGGCGTTTCTGCTGCACTGTGAACACGCGAAGTCACCTGTCATATTATTATATTTGAATCAGGCCCTGTATATTTACTAACTATCCCACATCTGGATACAGAGCATAATACAGATGTTCAGCTTTTTCTTCCAATCATTAATGTTTGATTACATTGGTGTATTATCAAAATGAAATCCGACTGGCTTTAATTTCAGTATGACATGCTGTGACTAAAGGACTGAATGTTAGCCCCATGAGACAGCTGCCTCTGTCTTGCTACTATACATCAAAGGAGCATTGCATTTCCTATTTCTCCCACTGTGAGATCTTAGGCTCTAAAATCTACATATTGCTGCAATCTTTGTTAAAAATCAAATAGAAAATGTAAGCAGATGTTAAAATAATGACATTTAATTCACTAGCATACATAAAGTGAACATAACAGTCTGGTAATGATATATATTTCAGAATTGCTTTAACTTCAGTGAAATGTTAGCATTTTGTTTTCTTGATACGGATGAGTAGAATGTGCTATAATATCACAAAATATTTAAGCTTCTAGAATACTCCTAAAGTTATTCGATTTTAGTTAGAAGTTATTCATAATGGCATGAAAGAGCTATAAGTCATATCGTGTCTAATTATTAGAGGGGCATTAATATGTTGCTTCATGTTATTAGTCACGGGTAATGAGTATGTTGCAGTAATAAAATGTTGCAAAGCCAGTCTCACATTATTATTTTGCATCTGGAAATTTTGGATACTGTCCTCCTCCCATGCCTAAACTGCAGCCCGATATCATTTAAGTGGTAGAGCCACATGGGGCACTGGGGATTAGGAGAGAGAAAACCCGATGTGACTGCAGAGTTCCAACATTTAACAGGGCCTGGGTGTCCCCGCCAGTTTTGTTTACAGAACCAGCGACCCGCGCCATTAAAACTCCTTGGTAGCAGTATATACAGAGCTAACATACTGTAACTGATAAATGTGGCTCATCAACAGATGTTAATGACTGGTGTAATAGTGGCCACTAAACCTAAACTGGAAGAATGCAAATGAGCAATAATAATAAAAAATAATAAGTAAATATGGTGTTGATAGATAAATAAATAAGAGTACCATGATCAAGTTGTAACACAAACACAATCTGAGAATCTTAAAACCAAATAATATAAAGCAAATAAATGCTCCAAAGTATAATGGAATATGACAATAATACCCTTATAGTCATTAAAATAGCCAGAAAAATGATTCATGATATTAGGTTGCGGTCAGTCAGCACATACGGTCAATGGAGGGAGGATGGGCAAATCCAAGAGGATGACTTCTTTCTGCTCGTTCAATTCCAAGGGATGAAGGAGAATGATGTGAGAAGGGGCATCTACACACAGGGGGTGTTACTTCGGCTAAGTCCTTAACTCTCCATTTCCTGAACAGCCTATGCAGTGATTTTAAATAATAAATCCTTGTCTTAGGCTGCTAGGAAAATAATAAATAAATAACAGCCTGTGCGCACAGAACGCCTGCTTTATTTGAGCAAATGTCTGAACTTCCCACCATCAAAAGGAAAACGATATCTTGGAGTAAAATTCATTATGCAACACAGAGGAGAGCTGCACTACAGTAGACATATCTGCTCATGTTAACCGCTTCCTTGGATTCTTTATAACCTATTTAATCTGATTTCACTTATTAAAGCATCAGCCCTTCAAACTGTGATAAACAGCTGCAGTGTTTAAACTTGCTCTTTCGGTTACCTCAAAGTGAAGATTTGTTTTATTTCAAACCTTCAATGAGCTCAGTAAATTGATTGCAATGAGAAAATACAAAATCCAATGAGTGAGAATAATCTTATGCATATACAGCGTTCACTAAACCGACTCTGTTGTGCACATCTCAAGGACTGCTTTCAGTTATTGGGTATATATGTTGTCCTTATGGGCAGGGAGATGAGAAGAACTGCATGAGGAAGGAGGCTTACAGAATATATCATGTATTATTATAAACTGTCAAGTGTAGGTATTTTCAGGCTAATTTCCTGACGTACTCAAATAGCTGCATGCCAGTATAAATGAGCATTTTGAGGAACTGGACACTATGAGAAACAGTTTTGGCTCTGTGCATTCCCAGATAGCAGCCACACACAAATGTTAGCAATGAGTTGTACCAGGCATACAAAACCTTGCAGAACTTCTGACATGAGGCTCAGGCATGTTTCCACCATTCAAATGACATATACAATTGCACAAGTCAATTTACAACCCCCCTGACCATAGTACAAGTACATACAGACACATTATTAATACTATAATTAACTCATGCAGGTACATTGCATATGTCTTCTCTCAATATCTGATATATACATAACATTTACTTTGGTCCAATGAGTGCTCTGCAGGGGAGAAAACTAAATTTGAGACAATGAACCAAAGGTTGATAAACTCATACTACTGACAGTAACTACACAGTTGGGCATTTGAAGGTCACTGTCAACATCAGAGCAACACAGCGTACAAACAGGATGTTTTCAGACTTGAATCCAAAGACGTGTACAGCAGCAAATCAAGACCACCAGACACAATCATGTCTCAAGTTTAATTTTAAATTGCATAAAGATTTAATCTCAGTAATTAATAAGCATTTGTGGGTTTTTGTTTTTTTTTTACCTCAAAGGCTCATATAAAGGTTTTCACAGATCGTGTTGGTCGATATTGCCAAGGCCAGTGCTACCATTAGTTCTACCAATATACAATCGTAGGCATTCTTAGGCAACCATCTAGGGTAATAAGTCTGAGGTGGGCATTACAAAGGACCAGGAACGAAGCAACCTTATGTACTGTTGTGATAATCACTTATATAAAGGTGTATCTTAAATATTCAGTCCCATTCAATTTGTTAATCACTTATATGAAAAGGTATTTGAAATATTCAGACCCATTTAATCATCCTGTCAGTCTGTTATATAATGATTTATACCATAGTCAGGGAGGGTTTTTAAAAGTATGTAAGAATATATATATATATGTCATAGCGGTCTATACAGAGATATATCAGTTATCATATCAGCTAGCCACCCTCAAATATCATATTCCGAAGGGGGAGCTGAGAGTGGCATATGATAGTTAACTATCAGATCTGTGATTAAAGGGGTGTGCATTTCTTGGGGGATGTTGTACTGACAGGAATTGTACCATACCCCTTCTGCCAACCCAAGGCTCAGAACCTTACGTGTAAATTTTGGTATTTCTCCTTTTATTTTTATAAAAAAAACTTTATTATCATTTTTTATTAAGAACTGTGATTATTTTTCATAGTAAATATCTATTAATAAATTCCTGTCTCTGGGGCCGATTCAATCCCCTTAGCGCAATGTTTTTATGCCTTACGCTATTTGCGTAAGGCAGGAAAACTTGCGGTTTTTTCATTCACGCCTCATTGAGCCGCGTATAAATAGACGCAAATTTTCAGTCCCGTAATAGACAGGAAAAAGCGCACTTCACGTTTTTTCCCGTCTTCGCGCAAGATTGAATCGGCCCCTCTGTGTTCTTAAGGACTCATGTGCCGTATAGCTTACTTTATAAATGGTACATACTGTAATTGTAACAGGAGACATCATATTGGGTGTATGATAAGACTGGATAATTGAGTTGGATTAGTTTAAAGGAGGAACCGAAGGTCTCCAGAGATAGTGTGCGCACTGTCCGTATTAACCTTGGTGGTGGCAGATACCGCCATAAGTAATAGGTGAGGCAAACCAGGAGAATTAATCAGTATATAACAGACTAGGTGACCGTTGGGATTAACCGCTTGCGTCATCTATATATCACCAAGTCTCAGGTGAGTTTGTGGACGAGACATATACCATGTTGCCACTGGAAAGATAGCAGGGTATTAAATATAGCTATAGATAGAGATAGGCACTGAGGGGGAGGTGAGACTTTGCTTAGGGCACTCAGATACCCAGCATCACCCCTGGCTATTGCAGGGTTTTATGTGCAGAATGGCACTTTGAAGCCGTAATGTACTGTATACTTTGCTATAGTATGCAATCTCTTTGGTTTAAGAGTTTGCAATCAGTAGGACAAGATGTAGCTTATCTGCTAAAGTTTTGTTTGTGTGATGCTTTATTTAACAATTTGTTATACATACTGAAACATTTTACTATATGTGCTTAGTTAAAAATATGATTATTTTTATTATTATAAAAAAGCTTTATAGCATGGATTGTGAAAGACGAAAATACACAATTTCCTTTTAAGAAATATACTGCACTTTCTTGCAATGACGAAAACCTTAATTTATCAAGAGAGACAAAACACATTATTAAGGCCACAGAGTAACTGACATGTCATTAATGTGCTCCTCATTGACTCATTTACAGCTTGATTAATTGCAATAAAAATAGTTTCTTAGTCTTTTTGGTAACTATGTGGCTACTGTTGACAGACATAAGTCTAAATGAAATAGACAGCATTGATCAGAAGTAAGACTGTCAGACCTGCAGGATAACAACAAGCTGTTAGCTACTGTCCGGTAACGTGTTATCTGTAACACTAATAAAATTGAGTTTCTGGGTGGCTTAGATAAAGTATAGTAATAGTAACTATAGTAATAGTAAGGTTATAAGGTCTATATCTGAAGAAATGTCTAATTCCTTTGTTTGTGACAGATATTATGTTTTAATAAATATACATCATGAATCAAATTTGCAAATAATTTTTTTTTCGTTTTGGGAATTTCCGTGTTAACAATTCTAATTTATATGATATTGAAATTGGTTATCCCTGGCAAATCATATATGAGTCACACTTGCCAACATTTTTTTCTCCTGTCCCAAAGATCCAGCTGATGATATATATATTATATTACCCAGCTGACCATGTTATAAATATTACAGTATAGTGAAGCACGGACAGGGCCTAGATGAAAATGAATTCATAATAGTATTCTGCACCCTGCTTAATATTATTATTATGAATAAGCACTATGAGAAGCCACTGTGGGCCAAATGTTGAAGAACGGTCTAATCTTCCTGGGGATTAGATATTTTGTCTTTTTACTAGCAGCTGATTTTTAAACCACTAATATACTGTTCGAGAATGTGATGGCAGATAAGAATCACTGGGCCCACGTCTACCTATACTGGGAAATAAGAAGGTGAAGTCGCTGGAAAATGTTTTTGAAATAGATTTCCATGTATGATTTTCAGTTCTTGAAGAAGTAAACAAAAAAAAGTAAAAATAAACAGGGACATTTAAATTGTAATATTATCTGTATAGGTGCAGTTAATTTGAATAGATAATGAAGAACTCTAAATAGTTTTGGGATATATTCAGATATATACTCGGTGCACCTAGTGTAGATATGTTGTGCAAGATATCACTGGATCCAATGTTCTGATGGGAGGCCACTCATGCCCTATCCAAGGACCCTACCATAAAACTTCTGCTCTGTGTAACTGAAGTGTGGATGGTATGGACAGCATTTAGTCCACCATTACTGTGAGTCAACAATATTTTGTGTAGGTTGGATTGGCATTCCTGGGCATTGATTTATTGATCTGCTGATTAATTTTTATATCTATATGCTATCAATCAGTAAATGTAAGTATTTAGTAATTATAACTCTGGTTATTTAGCCTAAATTTAAAATGTAATAATAATAATAATAATAATAATAATTATTATTATTATTATTATTATTATTTACATGAAAATGAATTTGTAAAATGATAAGATATGAAATAACATGACAATTTATGCTTGAGGTACAGGTTAGTTTATGTTGTTGGATATGCTGTATGTTCAGTATTGCTTGTAAGTAATCAGATATTGTCAGATGTGTTACACGAATGAACCACCAGATGGCAGTTTCAGAAGAGGAGACTCTTCTAATATACAAATCTAAACGTTGGGCTATTTTTGAATCTATGATTGTTTGCTGTCATCTTTCTGCCATCTCTCTCCTTTGCACTCTCCTCCCCACCAGTCTGTCTTCTGCGAGAGCTTCCTGTCTCTCAGCCAAGGATTCATTTTCTCCATTGTGATGAGTTACAGGAAGAGTAATTAGTCCTTTGGGATATATAAATATACATGCCAATAATAAACATCTGACAACTACCTAATTCAGGTGCTAATTATTTTCAACATTTGAAAAAGCTAATAATTGAATATATATTAGTGGGACATGATGTATCATATGTGAGCATTTCATTTTGCAGTAATAGCTCATTTGTTTGTTCATTTATATACTTGTTGGGAAATGCAATGCACAAATCACAGTTATTGACTAACTAGATGCTTTCTTTAAACTGCATCCATGAAAACTAATGTATTCACAAGCCTAGCAAATGCAAGTCATCACAATATTAAGAAATGTTGATGTAAGAATATAGCTCAAATGGGAAATATTCTGACACTTTTTCTAATTGGAAACAACGCTTCACAAAGGTGATAATGTAACAAATCCAGCACTTTAATCACTTTAATATATGGAAGCATTATAATAATATATGAAAAATACTTCATTAACTGGCAAATAATCCAAAAAAGTATCCTTCTGTAATTAGTCTTCTTTAAAGATTATACAGTAGGTGCATATAGAAAAGGGCCAGTGCTGTTACCTGTGGGCATGTGGTTTGCATCTATACTGCAGAGGGAGTAAGGAAGACAGAACATGTCTCAATATATAATATCTGGTGTTCTAGGATTAACCAAGATATCAGATATAATTCTTGTTTAAGGTGTGTAAACAGTAGTAATTTAATTGTTCTTGGCTTCACTTTTTTAATTTCTATATCGATATACATTTCATTTCATATTTCACACATTTCATATATTTAATAGTACTGTCTTTTATTTTACAAATACTAGTTTATTATAGGAGACTGCCCACTCCCCATATGACTACTGCACACTTTTAAAGGTAGGGCTGCCTCACTACCAACATCCTGTGCCCACATAATGCAACAAGGTTAAGGATTCACCCACAGATGGGGCCTTAATGAAGATGACCTTATATCCCCTATATGTGTGTGCTGACTCATACAGGTCAATGTAATTCTTTCTTTGTGGCGCAAAGCAAGGCACTCACATGGCTTAAAAATAAAAAAAACACTTTTATTAACTCAGAGCCTCAAAGCAGCTAACCCAATGTTTCAGTTGCAGTAAGGCCATCTTTCCTCATAACCTTGGCATGCTGCTCTGAGGCTTGCTTTTTAAGCAGTAAGTTAAAAAAACTGTTTTTGTATTTTTTTATTCTTAAGTACTGTGAGTGCCTTGCTTCTTGGAATATATATATACAACAACAAAAAAAAAATATATATATATATTTATTTTTTATTTATTTTTTTTGTTTATAGAATGCCAGCAGACAGGATTTTAATATTTTTTCTACGTCAACAAAACAACTTAACTCTGGTGGGACAAAGTTCCCTCATTGGTCACGACCACTAGCTGGCTTTTTATACGTCTCTCAAACACTATACATCTCTGCGTAAATGGTTAGTGTCCTCTATAAGCCCCAGAGTTCTATCATGCACATTTGCTATTATTATAAAACTAGAATACCCCAGCAAGAGGTTTTTGTATGTATTTTGTATGTATTCACTATTAGCACAGCCCTGTTGGCTTTTATTAAATGAATGTTATAGGTTTCTTCAGTTGTGAATAGATGAAGAGTAGGAAATACCCAGTCTAGGTATTCAGGACAACCAGCCTGTAAAGCTAAATTGTCAGAGTGGCTAAAAAGGCTATGGGGTATATTTACTAAGCAGCAAGACTCCAGTGAGATTGAAGAGAGGAGATGTTGCCCATAGCAACCAGATTCGAGTTCACATTCTACAGTGTGTAAAATGAAACTGAGACCTTGAATCTGATTGGTTGCCATGGGCAACATCCCCACTTTCCAATCTCACTGCAATCTCGCTGCTTAGTAAATATACCCCTATAACACTCCCTTAAAATTTTCACATCTCCGCCATGTAAAACGGGGACAGTGTAAGGATCGCATGTAAGTTCTAAACGCGGCCTTTACTGTATAACATATCCCATTCCCTTCCCCACCTTGTACCTACCCCATAGTTGAAGGCTCCAAATCCATAATGGCATACCTCCCAACATGTTGAGGTCTGAAAACGGGACAAATAAGTCCCACCCCAACTGTGCCCAAGTCCTGTAAAACAAAAACCATTATTGTCTACCCATGTGTCCCCTTATTGGGACAAAGAGGTAGGGGAACTGGACAATCGGGACAGTCAGCAAAAAGCGGGACTATAATCGGGACTGTTGGGAGGTATGTAATGGAACGGTGTAGAGTGTGCACGCATGTTTTTGCTAAAGTTTGTATCTGCTACAATATCTTTAAGAGTTTAGAATACAATTAAGTAGGATTTGTTATATTTACCCGTTACCTGCAGGTTTCTTTTTGTACTTTTTACACTAGATTTTTGATAGATGTCATTTTATTTCATTTCTCACAGCAAATGGGGTTACATGCTTATCAGTCTTATTAAACATGGTAATGTCCTCATCAAACTGCTCTGATAAAAGCACTACATGATATGCACTAAAGGCCTCAGGTTTTTCTAAAAATGCAGCGCAGTAAGATGAAAATTATATTACATATTTGAAATTGGATGTTAAGGGGATTATTGTATTTTTTTAAGTTTTAAATATTTATTTTAGGAATATGTGACTTGAACTTTAGTTATACCATTTTAATTTAATTAGATCTCTTATCTAAAATATACATTTGCTTTTTTTTCCAAAATGTATTTCTTGTTAAATCAAGCATTATTATATTGAATTGTAATTTAATCCCAATATAAAGGGATTACAGCCATAGCAGAAATTGTATTCAGTAATATATTTTCCCTGAAGCGACCTGAACTTCAAAATGCTTGTCAGAAATGTTACAGAATACGTCACATAGGATATGCCACGGTAACAAATCAACATTGTACTGAGCTGTACAATAAGTAAACAGAAAAACAGGGACAGAATGCTTAGTTAGCCTGAAGGAAGATAAATACCAAGGTTGTGAGGAGAAGCTGAGTTGAAAGGTTATGTTGGTGCAGCGGGTAAAATGAAAGGGATTTACGTTGCAGTAGAGTAGAGGCTCAGTAATAATGTAGGAAGAAGTCTGTGTTTATCTAGGTCTGGCTGCCCTTTGATTCAGCTCATTTGCCAGACACCCATAAAGTTTTGCTGAATTTTATTTTTATTTAGGAATAAGTTTTTGCATACCCCGAACTGTCCCGATTTTAGCAGGACAGTCCCGCTGTCCCTCCCTCCTACCAGTTTGTCCTGCTATGGGGACAAACTGGCAGAAAAGTGATGGTTTGGCACGCGGTGGGAGGGGCAGATTTGGGCGGGGTTTGGTTGGGCAGGGGGCGGGACATGTGTGTCCCACTCTCTCCCCGGCAAATGTTGGGAGGTATGCTTTTGGATGACTAGATTGTATGGCTAGACTTTATAAAAACAGAGGAAAAGTGGTGATGTTGTCTATAGCATCCAATCAGATCCTGGCATTTTCCATTATGGAATAGGAAGGTGAGAGCTGGAATTCAATCTATGGGAATGTGACCAATTCAGCTAGGAGATAATAATTGTTAGGAGGCTGAATTAGACACATCTTATATACATTTCTTTTAATAGGAAAGTTAACAAATAGTTTGAGACCTAACAACAAAACAAAAAGAATCAAATCTGCATATAAATGTGTATTGAAATACAAGTGGTGAAACATAAAGATTTATATTTTTATTATTATCATCATCATAATCATCAGTTATTAATGATGCTATCATTTCATTTGCAGTAGCTTACTATACTATATTCTAATTAACATTATAGCTGGCCATACACTATAAGATAAATTGTTCCAATCTAAAGTTTTTTCAAGAGTGGGTAAAACCATGTTGAATTGCAGGGGAGGGGGGTAAAATGAATGTCAGTGTTTGCATGCAGGGAAAATACTTTATTGTTGCATGTTGCACACAGATACTGACCAGCGTTACTGAAAAGTGGGAATGTTACCCATAGCAACCAATCAGATTTAAGCTCTCAGTTTCATTTTACATTCTGGAGAATGTGAGCTTGAATCTGATTGGTTGCTATGGGCAACATCCCCACTTTTCAATCTCCCTGCTTAGTAAATTTTGGCATATATGTCATATTTAGTTTTATTAAACATTTGTTACACTGTTAGAAGACTTGTGCTAGGAAACATCATATCTCACCTGTAATACTGATTGCAATTAATTACATTTACCTCTCCTGCAATTCAACATGGTTTTGCCCATGATAGTGTAAGTCATCTGAATCTGGCCCATTAACTCTATGGGGCTATTTCATTTGTAATCTGGGATTTTTCCCTAGGCAAGTGTGTTTTCAAACGTATTGGGGACAACAATTTCAGAATGGATCCTTTCAAAGACCTCTATACTCAATTATCATACTTTTCTGGTCCCCATGGTCCTTAATGCCTCCTGAAATTGCCACACATGTAAGAATTAATTCATCTTGAAGTCACAAAGGTCATGATTATCTCAATCACTGATGTTCCTGAAATGTATGTTTTATTTTCCATATGTACAGAGCCCTTGCGAGACATTTATAGATGATGCTGGCTTCTCTATTATGTGTAATACACATAAATGAAATTACTATAACATAATGCAAAATGTATAAAATCTAGTTGTACTCATACGAATATTGTTTACTTTGTAGGTTAACAGGGATGAGTCTTCCCTCTCCAGTCATAAGCAATAAGAACTGGTTGCGTCTTCATTTCACATCTGACAGCAACCACAGAAGGAAAGGATTTAATGCCCAGTTCCAAGGTAAGACATGTCAAGCTGCTAGTTATGTCATAAATTATTTCCTGGAATCCTACAATTACATTGTTTGTAGCAATGTGTTAAAATGACAGTGGGGATGTTAAACCAATCATCTTTATGCTATTAGTACCTTATTTTCGCAATTCTATGAATGGATTTAATAAGACGAAACCTGAGATGGCAATAGATCAGGGAATTCAATTGAATTAGGGGTGCTATCAAATTAGGTTGCATGTGTCAAAACATTTTTTTGAATACCAAGAGAAATCTTTAATAATATATTATTACATTTTTCTAAGCGTGTAGTCAAATGCAAATTAATTTATAAATTCTGAAGAAAGGATGCAAAAAATACAATGAAAGCAAAATAGTTTCTGAAAGATGGGGTAATAACGGAAACAAAATAATAATGTAAAAGTCAAATTTTACTGTGAGAAACCAATGAATTAATTTCCAAATTTAAAAAGAAGCAGAGATAACTTATGTGCAAATGTTATAAAAACTATAGAATTCTGGATGGAAAACAATGGCACACCAGCGTAGTTCTGTAATTGCATATCTCACAATATTCATACCAAGTGATCAGAGAAAGCAATCTAATTGTTAGATGGACACATGAAGATGATGACACTGGCAATACAGGAATAGTAACTGAGAATTTTGGGGAGTGGGGGAGAGTTACCTACACAGGTAAAAAGGTAGAAAGTTAAGAACAACTGCAAGCCATATTAAAAGATAAGGATGGTATTAAGTGTAATGTCTGGTTAGGAGAGGGGAGGTGGATGAGCATTATAAAAGGGAGATCCAAGGAGACCAGACTGTATAATAGCACTCCTCTGGCCGTAATGACGCCAACATTGTGGGGAGGCCGAGGGGAACATTGTTGCATTGTTTGAATTTTGTGTAGATGGAGTAATATTATGACTTACCATGTCCCACTGGTTATCATCATTCATGCAAAGCCAAAAAATTATAGTTATGGGGTATTTTCGCTGATTAGAATCCATAGACATCCAGTCTCCCCTTCCGGACATTTTGAGCATACCGGGTCCGTTCCAATTTCCATGGGTGGGAAATGCCGGAGTTTCTCCAGTAAGGGGGCAATTCCTTGGTCATGATTTGCATAAATGACAATCAAAGCTCCACCCCATGCTGCTGGCTTTTGATTTTTCCCATAAGGGAGAAGCCGAAAGTTTGCACCCCTGAGTTTTGTTTAAGTCATAAATGGCTTTGATATTAATAAATTATACATAATAACTTATATATTAATACGTTACTATATTAGTGAAAGTTAATTGTTGAGACAATGTCCGAATGAGAATGATTCAGAGCATGTAATGCCACATTACACTGACCTGGACCTTAGGATATTTAGCAACAAATATACAGAAGAAAAATTAATGTTTCTTTTATAAAGTTGAAACATGTAGCTTCACACTCATCACCCGAATGTTTGTTTACCACCAGTGGTTTCATGTTCTTTATTATAAATACTCAACTTAGCTCTTGCCAGTTACATTTACACCATTTTAAAAGGCAACTGCTATTTTTCTGTACAGATAAACTCTGGAGAAAGAACAGTCCCCTTGTGTTCTCATTATATGAGATATATTGTAAGCATTTGGGATTTACCTTAGCAATATTTTGGAAGTCGATATGTAGCTGCATTTGATCATGTAATTCTCCAATATAGCAATTAAAATGTGTGAAAATGTCAGTTTATAGATTATAATACTCTAAATGCATTGTTACAGTGACAAGCTACAGCTACTTCTTAAATTTGCCATACAAAGTTTTTACATTTCAACCTTACTGCATTTAAAGCAAAAATAGCATTGGGTAATTTTAGGCATTTATTTCAGTTTAGTGCTATTGCTTCACATGCAAAATGGTTCTACCAGCAATCTAGCTTACTGTATGCCTTTTCTTCCGCAAAATGCACTAATATCAATGTAGATGAAAAAATGTCCAGGGCAAAAAGATCTATATATTTTTATTGCTGCTTAATACTAGAACCCTTTCCATAGTTTAATGTAGTGTGCAGGGCCGCCGCCACGATCGCCCGGGCCCGGGACTCACAAAGTCTCGTACGGCCGGGTCCCCCACATAACGCCAGGACGTAGTGACGTCATGACGTCACTGCGGGAGGCCGTTGGGCCTATTTAAACTCACATAGACGCCAATAATGGCGTCTACGTGATTTCATTCAGGCTTCTGGCAGTGGCCAGCACACCAGTACAGGGTGCCGGGCCACTGCAGGGGGGTGGAGGGACAGGCGGGCCCGGGACTGTTCCCCCTGATGGCGGCCCTGGTAGTGTGAGTAACTAATACGTACCAAGTGACCAAGTTCTATCAATGAAGACTACTAAATCCTTCAAATATATTATACACTTTCTGCTCCACTTCTACACTTTTTATGGAAAGATACTCTGATAGCTGACTTATACTCTACTGATATAAAAGATATCATAATATCTGACCACGCACAGATAACCCAAGACCTAGTGCTACCATATGATAAATCTTGGGGATTTCCTTATCATTTAACTAACGCAACAATCTTTCAAACATATTTAAATGCAAAATGGGGTGACTTTATAGACAATAACAGAACATTTAGATGACCCGACTTTTTTGGGGCACATCTAAAGCTGTGCTGAGGGGCCACGTTATTCATTTGTTACCCATACACACCAACAGACTAAATTTAAGGTAGAAATCATGTGAAAATATGTAAAACGTTCAATCCTACAAGGCTAACTCTACAGATGAGCCCTATGAGGAATAGCAAAATAATGATAAAATTCTATCATGGGCGAAATAAGCCCCAGATAAATTACTTGAAAACATATCCAACAAATTTGGGGCCGCATGTCTGTATTTATATATTTTAGTTTATATGTATATATGCTCCAACACATTGTTCCAGAATGACAGCTGCTGAGCGATGCATGTCTGGGAACAGTTTTAGAGAGGCACTGCTACGGACCCCACTGCCTGTAATAATAATGTGTTACTGGTTTGGACCCATTGCAGAGCCTCTCTAAAACATTAAAAGAAATTTTTAAAAACTGTAATTTAAACTAGGGCCATTATTTTAGGCAACCATGGGCCCCTGGGGCTCCCGTGCCCTATGTGCCTATGGGTGCCTATGCTGCCTTGTGGATAATCCGGCCCTGCTCCAAATGTGACTATCACCCTCTGCCGCACTTTTTAAGCATTTGAAGACAAATTGTGCCACATATTTAGAAAGGATTGTATTGAGACCTTATTAGAGAAAGAAATAAAAGTTGAGGGTTTCTTTGATATGTGAAAATGATATATTAATCACCTCCCAGTCTCAACTAAACACCGACTATATGCTGTTGTCCATAACACTGAATGGATCCAATTGAGAATAATTTCCAATGATCTCCATATTGCTGGAGTACACTCAAGTCTCACTCTTTAATATTTATCTTTCTGCTGCTGCTTTTCACACCTTATGGACATAATTGATAGTTCAGTTGTAATAGCATTGTATGTACAGTAATATACTATTAACTGTAGATCGTATGTAACAATACAATAGGAAATGTATATTGCTCTCTTTTTGCTGCATTTATATATGTATGTAAGTAATCTTTGACATGAATAAATCAATAAAAAAAAAAATCTGGATGACTATAATGAGAATTATGACAGGATAAGAATGACTGTTGTACTAAAATGGAAGTGTTATGGTATCACTTTGCATATTTTGGAAAGACTAGAGTGGGTGCTGCAGAAAGATGATCTGTCAGAGCCCAGCCCTTCCATCTATACTGTTCCTAGCTCCAAAGCACTGGAGAAATAATATTCACAAATATCATTACATAAAGTTAGAAAGAGGCTGTTTAAGATAGCTAAAGGGGCAACAATATGAATTGTTCTTCAGCACCTGAAGAGAACATACAAAAGATTTTCATGTGGACAATTCTACAAATCTGGAAGTTTGCATTTACAGGAGGTGTAATTTTATTTCAATCTTTTCTTTTAAAGCACATTATAGATATATATAATTATATGCTTTAGGGCTACTTTAAATATATTAAATATGCCCATTGTATGTGGTTTTGCATTGTTTAGACAGAGTATCCAGTATAATTCCAAACTATTTATTTTCCTTATTAATATAATTTTTAGTATATTTAGACTAAGGGTCCGATTCAATCCTTAAGGTGCGTTATTTTCCCACTTATGCAAATAGCATAAGGGAGAAAACCTTGAGCTTTTGAGCTCGCGGCTCAATGAGCCGCGTATTAAAAAACGTGATCTCTACCGTAAGAGACAGGAAAAGGCACCCATCGTGCTTTTTCCTGTATTTGCGCGGGATTGAATCGGCCCCAAAATGTCCATGATGTATGTACATTTAATAAAGGTTATTTGGTCTAATGTGTGTGCCATTTTTTGCAGTGAAAAAGGCTATTGAACTAAAATCTAGAGGGGTGAAGATGCTACCTAGCAAAGAAAGCAACCACAAAAATTCTGTCTGTAAGTAATTTTCTTTACAAGTTGTGTTTTGTTTGTTTTGCATGTATATTGTTATACTGAGCATGTATAAATCTCATAAACACACATCCACATTGCAAGACATTGCATGAAAATGCTATTCTGATCAAGTACACTCACAAAACGAGAAACTGGTTATTATTGATTTTATCTCTTATCTTTATAACTGAAATTCCCTCTTCTGAAAATATGAATCAGTTTTGTCTCCCAGTCACGTAAACACACTGTAGTGTCAGAAGACAAACAACTTTCCGGGTACCCACATAAATCCCACACAAACTAAAGGATCATTGATGAGGCTTATGTGTACAGTAATTTAGGGTAAGGGGGGACACTGAGGTGCACCTCATTCCCCCATTCACTTTTAACTATTTGACTTTGTGTTATGGAAGTTTTTTTTGCATCTGGATGGATGATCATATATAGTTTTGTCTGGCAATGTGACTATACCTATGTGATTGTACCTATGTGATTGTGTAGTGTCATCAGCTAGATCATACTTCCAGAATACTGCTTTTGCCTTTTATTATTTTTTGTAATATAGACAATAGGTTATTTATAG
>JABWIB010000010.1:151743-163232 GCA_016617825.1 Platyplectrum ornatum | reverse complement strand
TTTGTGAACAGGAGTTATCTCAGCATTGTCAACAGAAATAGAGAGGCCAGGTGGACAGCTTTTGTTGGCAGGTGGAAAGATTATTAGTTCTGTTTTTGATAGATTAAGTTTGAGCTGGCGGGAGGACATCCAAGATGAAATGGCAGAAAGACATTGAGTTACACGGGCCAACACTGTTGGTGAGAGCTCGGGGGTGGATAGGTATATTTGTGTATCATCCGCATAGAGAAGATACTGAAAACCAAATGAATATATATATATATATAATACTTTTTTTATTATTTCCTATTTATGTTTGTATTTTATTATTTCAATATGGTGGGAGTAATGGGAGACAGAGAAAGGGAGAACGGAGAGAGGGAGGGAGGAAGGTGCTTCCATCCAATTAGGAGAGGGAGTGGGAGGGATTTAGGCTGCTATCGCAGCAAGAACTGTATCCACCAGCCTGAGCTGGCAAATGATTTTCGAATGGAGTGGAGGCTTTGTCTCCACTCTGACTTGCTTTAAATAACCGAAGGTGATGGCCCGCATAAGGAAGAAAGTGCCGGTAAAGACATGGGCATCAGTAGTGGAAACTATCATTTCCACTGCCGATGCTGGGATTTTAAATAAGCAATGGGCAACTTTTGAGGTGAAGTGCCAGTTTCTCTCAAAAACATTTAATGGTTTTTGACAAACTATGATGATGTATTTAGAAATTAGACTGATGAAGCCTCTCATAGTGTCTCATTGTAAATTGCTATCTGAGGTACAATTTTAATCATTTTAAAATGTCTGAAGAAATAAAATGAGAAAGCATTTATTGCTAGTCAATGATCAATAAATATAATTGTACTGTTCTAAGCAGTTTGAATCATCATTTCCATTCACTCTTCTATGTTTTATTCATTGTACCTCTGTTTCAAAGTGGTTACTATTTCCATATGTCACACATAATCTGCATCACGATTTACAGAGGCACTTTTACTTCATACTTCAGTCTTACATAGTTTATAGACTTGTCAATCAACATGAAAAACACCATTCTCTTTAATGACACTTTACTTACAATAAAACGGATGTCTATGATTTCCCATTTAGCTCATGAACAATGTGATATCGCAAAAGAAGAAAATGGCAACAATCTTGTTTTATTAACGCTGTCCAGAAATGACAAAATGTTGAATCATTATGAATTCCATTTTCTTTCTGCAGTCATATCATTGTCGACCTGTCTTATTTATTTGTTAGATTGCAAATGTTTAAAACACAGATGAGGTGTAATTCAATGGTTTGTCCATTTTTTTCACTTTCAAAAATGTAACTTCTCACTGACTCCTGACCCAGGGAATGGAAGGTTGGGGTTAGGCTGTGAGGAATGGAGGGTTATGGGTAAGCTGTGGAGAATGGAGAGATCAGTTTGGCTGCAGGGAATGGAGGGTTGGGGTTAGGGTAGTGGAAGCGGTGGATTAGTGGAAATATTAAAGTATTCATAAAACGTACCTGTCGTTGCTGAAGTCGTCATCAGACTCTAGCTTTCGGGGAGCCCTCTACCAGAGCTGATCCATTGTTGTAATTCTGTTGTCTGTAAAAGCCCTGTCGAAAAAAGGTCTGTCGCTGCGGTGGACAACATCCTATATATTTACACAGCATATTGATCATGTAACTAACTTGGCTGAAGCTTGTGATCTCCTAATCAAAGAATAACTAAAGCGTATTATTACTTCATATATGGAGAACAATATTCAAGTATTTTGCTAATTTCATGAGCCAAGTATGTGACAGTGACTCAGTATTGTGTAATATATAAGCTGGAAAGCTGAGTTTAGTGTAAGAGTGTAAAACAATGGATTCTGACATATTAACTTACTGTAATGAAAGATGTGCATAGGAAACATATGAAAGTCATCATATTATTGCTCTTCTTTTTATATCTTTACTCATTTAATAATAAATATCACCATTTTACAAAAGGGTATTGTGTTCTAAAAGGTAGAATCGTGTTGATTGGGGATGACTGAAAAATCATTATTATGTCAAACCTGGATGCATTTCTCTGATGTGCAAACTGACAGCAGGAGAGTCACAACCACTGTAGTGCCAACAGTTTTCCAAATCCCATCCCTCTTATTTCCCTAACCCTCCCTTTCCAATACCCTAACACTCTATTTCCCACAGCCTAACCACAACCCTCCCCTCCCCACAGTGTAAACCTTCCTCTCCCCCTAACCTAAAGTTTTCCTCCTTGCTGCCTAACATAAGCATTCCCTCCCTGCTGCCTAACCCTAACCTTCCCTTCCCTGCATCTAACCCTAACCTTTCTGCCTAAACTTAATCCTCCCCTCCCCGCAGACAAACCATGACCATACATTCCCAGCAGCCTAACACTAAATCTTAATTCCACACTGCCTAACCCCCAATCCTCCCCTCCTCACAGCCTAACCTAACCTTCCCCTCCCCACTGCCTAACCCTAACCCTCCCATCCATGCTGCCGAACACTAATCATTCCAATCACACTGCCTAACCCCAATCCTCCCCTCCCTGCAGCCTGAACCTAACCTTCCCCTCCCCACTGCCTAACCTTTCCCTGCAGTCTAACCCCAACCCTCCCTTCCCTGTAGCCTAACCCTAAATTTTTCCTTCCCTGCTGCCTAACCCTGACCATTCTTAGGAGCTTAGCACTCGTCATTCCTCACTTAACCCTTCCATCCCTGCAGCCGATCCCTAACTCTCTTCTCCAAATATTTATATTTCGATATAAATACAGTCAATATTTAGCATTTTTTTAAACTTGAAAGAACCTCATTTGCAGCAGCAAATACGTCCCATCAGACCTTGTTCTCTCTGCTATGGCAAGAGTCATAAATTTGACAATGATACAGCCGACATCATAATGTCAGCATTTTCCTTGCCCATGAGCCTCTAATTTTAGATTACTGCTGCCAAAGAGATGGCTGTCATTTCACTTTTTTAAAACCGGAGCCAGACCTTACTATTTGTCCCTTTTACATCCCGTTTTTGGAACAAGGCAACGGGATTTCTTCCGTGAAGGATTATGGTGGGAACCTTTTTTAAAATGATCTATCTATTATTTCAGCTTAAACAGCATTGCGTTGACGCATCGCTGCTTTGGCTACTTCACAGTATACCTAAAGTGGATCTTAATATGGCTGAAGAATCAAAAACCATTTCTTATGAAACGATGTTAGAAAAATAAAGGCTTATATGAAATAGAAATATTCCGTTTAGATTTTTGAGTTCTAAAATAGCTGCAAAATAAAATATGCAATCATCTAGCAGAGAAGAGGTTACCAAAGGTTATCCTGAATGAACATGACAATGCATTTTTTATTGAAACGGCTTTTCATGGGCACTTTTTCCTCTTGCAATGCTTTGGATTCCAGAGAAATTAATTGGCAATGATATTGCTGGAACAGACACTTAAGATTTATAGCTTTTATCTTCTGATTACACATTGCTTGTTTGTCACTTATGCTTCTACACTTCTATTTCTCATTCAGCGGAACATAAGTGTCCAGGAAAATCAGTCATATTTTACATTTATTCTCCCTTCACTTCTGTATCATCCTGCTATCTGCTTCCTAAATCCTTTGTATTCTTTCTAATTCATTCGTCAGTTTCACAGCCGCTATCTAGTCAATTGTATATTATTTGCTGTTTAGAAAGGTGTTATATAATTTCAAAGACCATATCAGGGTAATATAAATGCATTGTGAACTATGCATTGTGAACTATACATTTTAAACGGGACATGATAAATTGATGGAAAACTGGTACCTTGTCTATGAAAAGGAATATCATGTTATAAAATATTGTCCACAACATCAGTATTTGTGCGAAACCATGGAATGAAAAAATCTGAAAATAAAAAAACAGAAATATATATCTTTTCTGCAAGTTTATTTTCTGAACGTCCTGAATATGTTTGTGCAACGTCATATTAAAATCCTATGTACATTTAAGTAAGACTCAAAAGAACTGATTCAGACTATAGACACACAACTTACTCAAAAGTGGGTAAAACCATGTTGAATTGTAGGGGGGGTATAATGAATGTCAGTGTTTGCATGCAGGGAGAATANTTTATTGTTGTATTTTGCACACAGATACTGACCAGTGTAACTGTTACACTGTTATTACACTTGTGCTGGAAACATCATCTCTCACCTGTAATACTGATTGCAACTAATGAAATTTAATGTAATTCATCATGATTTTGCCCACTCTTGAGTAAGTCAATAGTGCATATAGTCTAAATCTGGTCCAAAGTGAGTGGTATACCTTCCACTTTATTGAAAAACTATAATTTTACTTTCACTCATATTATTTTCTGTGTTTTCACAACCTCTTCTATATGTCCATACACCACAATAGTGCCTAAAGTCTGAATCTGGTCCATTAACTTTACAATCTGCATTTAACCTATGACAGAAGTCTGCCAAACGTACAGTAGGTTCCAGCTTTTACCAGCAGTCCTTAGTTGTATCCACTAGTGCCTGATGTTGGAGTATTCTTCCTAATACACTAATACCCCGTTTACACAGAGGGCTATTACCTGGGTAATTCAGCCAACGTCCCGGGTTAAATGAACTACCTGGGTAGTGGGCTCTGTGTGAACGGCGCTAAAATTACTACTAACTACCCTGGTTCTGTGTGAACGGTGTAGGACCCGGGTAGTTTGTGAATTACCAGGGTAGTTAGTGAATTACCCTGGTAATTCAGCACTGTGAACAGGGTTAATTACCAGGGTAATTCAGATCCACAGCTAACAACCCTGCTCGTTAAAAACAGATTTACCAGGGTAGTCTGTGTGAACGGGGTATTATTCAGAGCAAGAAAGCAGTAATAGGTATGGAAGGAAAGTGCTACTTTACTGTTAATGCGTAGCAGTCAATTTCCACCATCACACTATGTTTCTAATGGACTAAGGCATACTAGGATTAAATGGCAGATTGACCGATGCTTTTAAATGAGAAATTGGATGTGATTGGCATAGGAGTCAATAAGACTCAATATCAACCTCTAAAATGTACAGGATAGAGGATAGCTAGGTTCTGATTTATAGCAAGACAATTCCTGTTTATAGATTTTACTCATTTTGTCCCTTTATCTTTAAGAACAAGATTAAGGCCAGTGTTTAGTTACATTCTTGTCTCTTGTCTGCATTTTCTATGTTTTATTCATTTTAAATATAGTTATAACTGATTGACTGAATGTGAGTCCTACATTTTCAATGTGAATGTGCTAAAACACAAATTTATCCCAAATATTTTTAAGCAATTATTTTATACCTACAAAATAAGCACACAGCGACACCATAACCTTTGCATTGCATTTAAAGTATGAAATGTTCACACTGTTGTCTGAAATAGGGTATGGTGCATACCAATGGCTCTGATCGATCGAGATGGCTGTAAGTGGCGAATTTTACGCGCCATAGATGCTTTTTATGTAACTGCATCATAAGTATCCCGGTATACATAAGCAATGCGGTTTACGCAGAGGGGGCAGGTACTACGCATTGTACGCACAGTAGGCTGGGTAATATTACCCTTACATACTATACAGATCTCAGTTGCATTAGACAAGGACAGTGCGGAAAACTTAAGGTAGGGGTCTCTTTGTAGATTCCCCTACGTAAGGGACATTGGTCTTCGCCCATAAGTAGTGAAAAATAAGTATGGTAAAAAAAAAAAAAGAATATAAAACGACTTTTGATTTGCACACATTTGTATTCCAAATCAATTGCAGAATAAAGCAGACCTTCTTTCCTATTCTGTACTGTACTATTGTCCTGATTAAGTAGATAAAATATTGCAGTTACATGCCTTGTTCCAACACAACAGCTCTAAGAGTTATATCACAGATAAATGTAATAGGTGATGTTATCATTGTAATGTAAACAGAGGAAAAGTATTTATTTGGATGTTGTTTATAACTCGTGTAATTGCTAGTAGGACAGGTTCATTAAGTATCAATACATGTGAACCTTGGTAACTATACCATGAATCAAGAGTACCTTTATCCTTGTATTATAAAATATATGCAAACATTGTATGAAATCAGGCCAGAAATTGTATTAACAGATATTCATGGGATCATATCACTAGAAACATTATGCTATTATGCTATTATGGTATATCTGTGTATACCAGAACCTGTGATAGAGGGTGACTTTATAAAGTGAAAAATATATGATTTCCCTGACACCATATTCAGTATGAAACATTAATAGTAATGTGTTGTCCTATCAATGAAAGAATCATCAGTAGGTATGAATGACTATTTCATTATTTTGTATGGGCTATGGTTGCAATGATATACAGAAGTTCTTTTTGTGCTGAATATGTTTTGTGTATATGATTAGCAAAATACTCCAACACAACAATATAAGTCTATATTTCGGCATTTGCTGCTCCGGAAGTTACTACTTAAAAATACAGGCTGCATATAATGGAGGGTCAAACTACAAATCCCAGCATGCTTTAACTGCTTTAACTGTTGTTTTAACAGTTGATACCTGATACTGTTAAAGGATGCTGAGATGTAGTGTAGTTTGACAACACCTGGAGAGCCGCAGGTTGCCTACTCCTGGGTAAGGATAATGGAAGGGGAGGGTTAGGAAAAACTCACCTGTTGGCATTGGGGATTCAGCGCTGTCTGTGGGAGAAGCGCGAGTCACTCTGTCAGGTCGGTTTCTTTTAACAAACACTTCGATTACGTGTGTTCGCGTACGCGTGTTCATGTTAAGATTACCTGGCTGCCGATCGCCGGGGTTAAAAAAACTGCGACTGCACGGAGTGGCTGCCTGTTTACACTGCACAGTGGTGACCCGATGTGTCCCGGACAACACTGTGCATAGGCAGCCTTTTTGGCAACCCCTTCTTTTTTGCCAGGTCTTAGACCCAGCCAGAGAGAGCCGGGGTTACCATTCAGACTGCCTCGAGAAAGCAGGGCTATCATGAAGACCTGGGTTTTCATGAAAGCCCCAGTTTTTACAAGGCAGTCTGAACAGCGTATTAGTGGTTTCTAAGGTCATTTAGTTATCAAGTCAATTTAATTATCCTTAGGCTCACATGTATTAATAATACAACAATACAACGCTTTAAAAAATATGAGTATAGTAAGTACATTCAGAAGACCTCTTCACCTGCAAAATATTATTTATCCTTTCTATTACAATAATAATATATGCTCACTTGTGATACTGCTTATTTTGTGCAGAAGGAAATGATTGAGACAAATAAACGTGGCAGTAAATTGCCTCCCACCAAAAATCTGCAACATAATTCAGCAACTTGTAAATGAAATACCTTCACTAATATAGAAGTAGCTCCTTGACGTCTGAAATTAATTACTTTAAGATATGCATAGGGAAGCTGACACTGATGTGCTGTGATTGACCCCAAAATGAAAGCAGCTTAGGTCTTAAAGTTCCATGCTCCGCGTGATCTCTTTGGAATATACATTTCCCAAAAAGATCATCAAACAGCAATTATAGACAGCTCATTGCAATGCACAGTAAAGCGCCATGAAATGCCTGTCGCTATAATCCTAATTCAAAGTAAAACAGAGAAATATACCATTTTTGATCAAGTGAAACGTAAATAATATTTTAATGGTATATAGTGAATAATAACCAAGAAACCAGTCAATGTTCTGTATAACATTATATGTCCCAATTCTTACTAATAAATAGATACTACTTACATTTAGGGATTGGGAAGTGGTTAAGAAGCTTAGATAACCTTGTTTTGATCTATTTTTACATTACTGCGATTCATTTATTTTTTTTTACCATTCCCTTTTAGTAATAGGATTATTTTATGGCGACCCCCTTCTAAATTAAATTATTGGAAATAAATTTCTTATTCTGCTTCACTCAGCATAATTTACATTTCATTCAATTTCACACTGAAACTACATATGAAAAGAACAGATATCACATCACATTGATATCCATTATTCAGAACCAGAACTTTAGTGGAACAAATATTAAATGGTAAGCTTATATTGCTCCTGAGACCCTCCATCTCTGAGTTTAAAAAGAAAACACATTGCTGTGTCACTGGCAGCTAAAAGTAAAAGGGCATTTTTAATCTTTTTTTTAACATTGGGCTGAAAACATTTTCCAGTAAAGAATTCGGGAGTTCATCTCTTTAGTACAATTCATGGAATCATGGAAAGTAACTGATATTTGCGCTGGTATGCTTTGAACCATTACACAGTAATGGTAACATCACCTCCCCCACTTTGCGCCCCATGGGGGGTGCTGATCTAGAGCACAGGATCAATCGTCACTTTACACGATCTAAGAGAGGAGCACTGTGTGTCAGTGTGACAAGCAGCCTATGCTCCGGAGGGGACAGAGGAGGCTGCTCTCTATGACAGTCTGCTATGCAGCGCGTCCCCATTACATTTGGAGGGGGAATTTTTGCCCCATCTACTCGACCCTTCTTGTTCCAGCACCTATGCTGTAATTCAAAAATAAACCTTGCTGTTCATGTACAGCAGAAATGAAGGAGAGTGTTGCTGGTTAATGGACTTCATCCAGATTTATGAAAAGACAATGTTTTCTGACTATGGTCATATCTGAATATATGAGATCCAGAGAAAGATTTATTTGTTACAGTATCTTTCCTGATAACACAACTGGATAGAAGATACATTACACATAACTAACATCATTTTTGACAAATTTTTAACACCCTTTATATATACACCATTTATATATACACCAGCCCGGATCTGGTGTTATGTTGATTGGAACTGCAGACATTTAATCAACTGCAATGTGACTAACCCTGGTCATATTAAATTGAGCTTGAAGAATAAATGTACAGACACTTTGAAGTCCAATATAATCTTAACCTGCTTCCTAGGAATGGATCTTTCTGGCAAATATATTTTTTCAATAGGGATTGTCTTAAAAATAATGCTTCCAATCCCCAAAATTGCCATTTCACAGGGGCCTTAATAAAAATAACTGGCACTGATGTAATCTTACAATGTTCAAAGAAATCTTAATCACACAGGATATAAGGAATTTTAATGAAAGCATATTGGCCTAGATAGATTAAGTTATAATATTTAGGAAAGGGAAAGTAGATTGCAGTAAGCTCGACAAGGGACTTCCCCCCCAATAATATTAGTATTTTAGCAATGCAGAAAGATTTTGTGAACTTGTGCTGTGCACAAATGCTCCGATTCCCACACAGCTTCTGTTTCTTCCTTTCTTCTTTGCCCATTATGGTGTAAACTAAAAATTACTAAATAGAAAGCAAGATTTTGTCCAAGAATAATCAAAGAACACAGTCAGCACTCGTGACACATCTTCAAGGGAGTTCAACAATGAGCCACTTGTCTGTGTTTTTCTTTTAAAGAATGAATATAAGTGCATGAGGCTCTGGAGCCTGTAAGATGGAACGGAGTAAAAGTGATATGTGTAATGTTATTCTGCAAATACAGACTTATTGTTTTTGAGCAAATATATTCATTGTTTGACCATTATCATTTCAAGAACTGTTCAGTTCCCTAATTAGAATTTCTAAATGTAAAAAAAAAATTTATGGTGCTGGATAGTTGGAGACAAAATGGAACTCCTTGTGGAGGCAGCATTACCCAACCATGGGGTATATTTACTAAGCAGGGAATTTGCTGGGGAATTGAAAAGTAGGGAAGTTGCCCATAGCAACCAGATTCGAATCAGATTCGAGCTTACATTCTCCAGTATGTAAAATGAAACTAAGAGCTCGAATCTGATTGGTTGCTATGGGCAACTTCCCCAATTTTCAATTCCCCAGCAAATTCCCTGCTTAGTAAATATACCCCCAAGAGGTGTAAATAGGTGGAGCAGGTTAGTTGTAAGCTATGGGGAGGGAATGAAGCATAGAAGGGAAGATTTATGCTTAGGAGATGGGGCAACAGAGGGGTTAGGTTTAGGCTACTCGGAGAGGATGTGGAGGGATAGGTTTAGACAGCAGGGAAGATATGGAATGTAGAAGGGGAAGGTTAGGGTTAGGCTGCAGGGTAAGGAAGGTTAGGGTGAGGATTAGGATAAGGGTTGTGGTAGAGCATAATTTTACCTGTCAGCCTTGGGGGTTTAAAATGTACCATTCAAAATAAGTTCTCTTTCTGGGGTTGATCCTAAATAACAGTGTAAAATGTGGTAGATTTACCTTGAGAGCAACAAACAAAAAAGCTTCATTTACTGTATGCATAGCTAAAGTCAGTCACCTGTTAGGGTAGGGACTATCTGACATTTAACATCATTTAAAATAAACTCGTACAATAACTGACCTTATTTGTACAAACCACACCATATTTTCAATGAGCCCCACCCTTTTTGTAGCCTGTAAATCTAGTCATTCTCTCCTAAATTTAAATGTTATGTCATCCAAATCCATCCAGTGGAAGGCCCAGAACAAGGGCACCAGGTGTCAAAGTTCTGCCCAAAATCAACCCAGTGAAAGAATTAGAACAGACTCCCTGATCTATATTTACTAAGCCGGGAGATTGCAGTGAGATTGAAAAGTGGGGATGTTACTCATAGCAACCAGATTTGAGGTCTTATTTTCCAATTTAGACCCCCAATTTAGTAAATTTAGACCCCTGTGTCAAAGTTCAGATCCATCAAGCCCTGCAGGAGTCTATACATACAAACATATTTTCACGTTTATTTATATAGAAGATGGGTCTTCATGATGCAATAATGACCGTTCCTCTCCTACAGTGCTGCATATTATTGAAGTGACAATAGATACATTAAACAACATTTCATTTGTACTTTATTTTAGTAAGTCAAGGAGGTGTACCAACAGCTACTGACATGTGTCCAGATCCTGGCATACCAGAAAATGGGAAAAGAACCGGTTTTGATTTCAGGTAAGTTAAAATTCTGTATGTATAAAATGACTCATTTTCTTTCTAACAAAGAAATAGTTTTAAGAGCTTGACTATTTACACCTCTCTGCACCACTTTTAAGTATGGAAACTTAGAAAATAATAAAAGTAAATGGAGATTTATAGTTTTTCATTTAAATCAGTGGGAAACGTGATGGTCTAAGAATGGGAATGAGCACAAAAAGATGGGGGTTCCCACTGTTGCCCACCCACCTGCTTCACACACACACACACACACACACACACACACACACACACGCATATATATATATATATATATATATATATATATACATACCGCTTCTATTGTTTTTCCCCAGTAATAAAACCTACCCAAAATATTAACCCTATTAAACCTGTCCAAAGTAAGCCAATCACAGCTGCAACTCACACAGTGCACACACCCTTCCCTTGTTTTGTGTGAATGACGCTGGTACAAAAAGCATCAGAGGAAATGACAAAAAAAACAAACAGTAATAAATGGGGGGGCCATGATTGGAATAAAAGCAGAAATGGGCAGCCATGATTGGAATAAAAGCAGGAATGGGCAGCCATGATTGGAATAAAAGCAGGAATGGGCAGCCAT
>JABWIB010000010.1:86612-151668 GCA_016617825.1 Platyplectrum ornatum | reverse complement strand
CAGGACTGGGGTATGACTGGAATAAAAGCAGGACTGGGGTATGACTGGAATAAAAGCAGGACTGGGGTATGATTGGGATAAATGAAAGACTGGGCGACCCAATGCTGTCAGTGTTAATTAAAATAAGACCTACCTTGATAGGTCCATATGTGACTCCACAGGTGATTCCTGCCCTTTTTCTCTGGAAACAACATTATTTTTCAGTTATAAACTAGCAACATGCAATCAGCTGTTGGTCTTTTGCAATTCAAAATTTGCATTACTGTATCCCTGTAGTTTAACCCCAAGATGCAGGGATATGGAGAATCAATAAGGCACACTACCACGCTTGTGTTCCTGGTTACTGAATGTGTATTTCTTTACAGGATGACTATATGGGCCTCACTGTATACTTTTATTACACTTTGGCTGAGAAAATTCATTGTTAATAGATCAGATGTACCCTTTTAACATTTTCTGACTTTTCTATAGCTTTCTAAAAAGTCCTCCGATCTTTTGCCCAAAAATACTTACTAAGGGAAAATAGTGTTTGTTTACCTTTTATGTCTAGTTGCATTTCGACTTTGAGTACAATAAACATCATTCTGTGATAATGTAGAAATCCAAATATTCTCTCAAGAATGAAAAAGAAATATTTTTATTAGGGAATGTGGATGTTCTTGTCAGTAGTACAAGAAGCATGTTACAAGTGACTAGGGGGAGGATGAGTAATTGGATTTATGTCGGAAGGTTTTGATGACATTCCAGGAAGCTTTTTATTCTGCCAAGGACTTATTGCAGAATATGAAGCAGTCATAGATTAACAGTGCTTTAGCTGTAATTTACATTTCTTTGTCAGCTTTTAGAAGATATCAATTCAGCCAGATATGTTCCATCTCAAGCTTTAGCTCCAATCATAAAATATGAATGGTTTACCATACCTATTAATAGCATACTCTCATTATCCGCCTTTTTCATGGTATCATGGTACCTCCAGCACTTTCTTGAGATTTCCATTTAAATACAATTAGAGTTCATATTAGAGTATAAATATATATTTAGTACTTTTATATGTACAGTTATGCACAGCATAGTACAGTATTTCAGGGGTGTATTTTTGTGTAAACAGCGCAAACATACAAGGTAAACTTGACATCAGTAAAACATTTAGGGCCCGATTCAATTGACTGTGTAGATGAGAAATACATAGAGTATGTTTTTTTCCCCCATCTATTACAGTAGAATAATGTATCGGTTTTTATAAGCAAATCTATAAACTGCAAAGAACACGCAATAAATGACGTGAAACATGAGTTCCACAATGCACTTTAAAGTCAATTGAATTGGATCCTTAGCATTTAGCATTTGAGTTTAGAAAAGGTCTAAAAGATGAAAATGGGTCTCTTTACATTACCATAAGAAGCTCTAACATTTCCATGGATAAAGATTCTTCTTAAATAGCTTTTATGGATGTCAAGAGTCTCTTTCAGAGGTAGAGTGTGATACCGCTAATACCAAGCTAATTAATTCTGAAAAGCAAAAGGGGTGAATAGAAGAAGAAAATAAAAAAGAAACACTGGAACAGAGTACTGGAAGGGCATAGGCCGGGGAAGGTGGAGACACTCAATTATTTACAAAAACAAAGGCAGAGGAGAATCCTCAGGGGATGGTATGCTTATAAGTGCATTGGAGCTTAAACCACAGATAGACCGGTCCTGGTTGGTGAAATTCCCAATAATGAGGTTTGGGATATAACTGATTTATATGAGGCTGATTTCCTAAACTCCAGAAAAGGAAACTATAGAGTTCGAAATGTTTCATACCTCTGATCTACTGTATATCATAAGGGTTTAAAGAAAAAAAAAAAAAAATATATATATATATATATACTGTATATATATATATATATATATAAAAATGGCTCAGGGCTGCCACACATGGCGATCTGCTGATGCAGCCTTAATAAACTAAAAAACATCAGCCCAATTATTGGTGGTTCAGGGGACTGCTGGCAGCATCGGCTGCCGCTGGGTCTCGGTCGTTCAGACCGAGCACCTCTGACGTCACTTCCGGCTGCCGGGTCTAAATTTCGATCTCTTCGATCACTGTACCACCCTCTTAATGTCTATTAACATTTATATCTGTATATATATGTATTAATATTACTAGATTTGTTCCGTTCAAGAAATTTAAAAAATATATATATTTTTTTAAATTAGGCCTCATTAAACAGGCTGTACATGTGTGTACAGCTTTAATAGCAGGAGCCTCCCATGCTTAATATATATTTTTTTTTTATGGGCCACTGCAGTGGGCTTGCCCCCAGGCCAAAATTTGCCAGCCTCCCCCTGAATCAACCTGTCCGCTTTTTTGACTAATGCCTATGGCTCAACAACGTATTTAAAAGCACAATAAAACCAACATTCACTTCATGGCTTGAAAGGGACTCCTTCCTTATAGCCTTACCTACTTACAACCTTTACCCTGCTGTCTGTTTCCTACTTCCTTGCACTTGTTTCAATCCAGCTTTGAGGATTAACCTCCTTTGAGCTTAAGCAAGTCATCAGCTTCCCTTGTTCTACATCCAAGTAAAGCTATTGATGAAAACAAATGATTTATGTGTATGTAGACAATTTCTATATCACTGTCATGTTTGATTGAGTAGCGCTGCTGAATTAGATACCCTCTTTGTGTATGTTTGTGTATGTATAGATTTCATACATTATAAAAACCATCACTTTTATTCTCAATAGAATAAAGAACATATTTATGTTAAATAAACACATCTAATTCTAACCTTCACAGAATATTCTAATCTTATATGACTGATGGTGTTGGCATGTCTGTACACAGAATTTACAATTATTGAGAAGCTTTAGGCACTTGAAAGACAATAACTTGCTAAAGCCACATGAAATGACGAGGTAAGCCTATAAGAAAATATAGACAGGGAACAGGATAAACATGTCAGTATCCATCATGTATTCCATTTGAGCAGGCCTTAAGGAACATTTGTCTGTTTTCTACCAAAGTCACACAAGTTATATGAATAAATCATAGGAATGTACATTTTATAGAAATGGGTTTTAAAATCTATCCAATATAAACAGAATTATCATGATTTGGATTATAAAAAATTCCAAACATCATATTTATTGAGAACACAATAGCAATAAAAATTATGTAAATGACAATTACTGACGACTGATACCCACAATTCACCATTCAAACTAAATAAACACCTGGACCACCTTTATGGAGTTATAAAAAGGGGACATAACGTTTAATTGATACAATTTTGAACTATAGAATTTAGGATATGAAACATGTGGCTATACCAGGTGGGGCTGTCAATATCAGGAAATTACAAACATGTTGTAAAGGCATAAATTCCCCAGCTCCACCTCTTCAAGGGCAGATGACCTGGCATAAATAGAGGGTGCACCTCTACTTAGCAGACATCCACCCCATTTTAGTGCAAAATTATAAATTGTCACGCCACCTCTACTGAAAAGGAAAGAGCATGTTAACTATACATCCTATCATAAAGGATTGATGTAAATGCTTTTTCAAAGAGAGGGAGAGAAACAAGAAACATAACCACAATGATCACAACTTGGTAATATGTCCTAACTGTCAATCCTACCAGGTCAATCCAATTACCCCACCATAAATTCCAACCACCACCCACCAAATCCAAGATGTCATCCCACCTAACTATTCCAATAACCCCATGTTGATGAATGTACACATTGATACACAGTCGGTCGCTTATGACTCTTCGCGCCTATGTGTCCCTCAGATTTCTATAGAAAATTACATATACATATGTATATATAAAGGTTATGATGTTTGAACACATGCTCAAACACTTTGTTGACTAATAAACAGTTCCTCCATTGATGGCTTTTGTATAAATATTTGACACTGTCAGATCACAGAAGCACTGTGTGTGTGTGTGTGTGTGTGAGTATAGTCAGCCAGGTCCACAAAGAGAAATTCTGGGCCCCGGTACAACATGTTTTATCTAATAATCTGCTAAGGAAGCAGAGTGTTCTCTCTGCCTCTCTCATCCTTCCTTCTTGGAGGCAACTCCTCTTGGGTGCAAGGGAAGTCCATTATGCAGTATTTAGTCTAGTCATGAATGATTGTCTAAAATGACTTACTCATTCTGGAGTTATTGCTATTTAACGTGCATACTGTATTTCCTCTACAAATGTTTGAGCAATGCCAATTTCATTCAGTTTACTGTTTGTGTTTTTCTCTGCCTATTTCCAGAGTGGGTGCCAATGTCCAATTTTCCTGTGATGATAATTATGTGTTACAAGGCTCGAAGAGTATAACTTGTCAAAGAGTTACTGACACACTCGCTGCTTGGAGTGATCACAGACCAATCTGTCGAGGTAAGCAGGGTTGGGAAAGAAAGCTCAAATTTAAATACTTTCAAATGATAGTTTGCACATTTCCTTTAGAAAGTAAATTTGAATTTCCTTCTACTACTGTTATGTTGTTTTTGACTTAAATACATGTATTCTATTTTTTTAAGAATGCATTTTATGCTATGTGGGGGAAAAAGCAAAGATGGAAATGAAAGCCATAAATTGCACAGGAATTTGTCGCTGTTGGTGTCAGTAATGGCTGGATTTTGCATTCCACACTGTCATTTCAAATAGACAAGTATTTCTGATGCACCCGTTTTCTAACATATATTTATACTCATCAATGTATTGTGCTAGCATGGAAATAATGGCAAAGCAATAGCACTTTGTTTTTGCCGTGTTAGAGATTTTATACTTTTATTAACCAGAACTATTCCCACACTGATTATTATAGCAACTCTCCAGTAGAAAGTAGTACAGGGGTCAGTACTTTAGTTAATGCCCAGAGCTATATGTGTCAAGTTTATATATTCTCTCCTAGATTGCATAGATTTGCTCATGTTTCCATCAAAAGACAACAGCATAGCAGTCCCTCCAACTGTGCCAATGTGGCCGGTACTCTGTGGGTCACTTCACAGATTTTGGTATTAAGACTTAAGTGTTAGTACAAAGGATGATGAACATGTAAGAAGATGTGTTGTAAAATAAATATTCACTGGGTGGGAGTGAGGCATGCCATCTCTAACTGACTTTCCTACTTACTGTATGTATTTTTTCTTCGAACATTGAATTTAACGTTGAACTTAAATCTTCTGCACAATTCTGCTTAACAGCAAGGTGGTTCGGAAGTCTGAACTGTATGTAACAGCTAAAGCCAGCTCTTACTGTACAATTAAAATACCTGCCCTCCCTTTGTGCGTACCTGTGTGCAGACATGCTCCTGGCTCCCAAAACGTGAATTATACAGGTTATGCAATTTACATAGGGCTCACAATATGGAGTGTGTATGCAAACACAGACTGTAGAAAACATTTTCCACAGTCGGGATCTGGCCGAATTACTATTCTGAACAGAGGCACTGGCATTACATTCCTACTCATGTATATACAAGTATTTATGTAATAAAGTGTGCAGGGCCGGTGCTAGGTCTCCGGGCTCCCTAGGCAGACCTAGCACTGCGCCGCCTGCCAGCTATTTGTCATGACGCTTTAAAATCACCAAATAGGGCAGCAGGTGGTGCTTTTCGCCCTTCTGTTTTTTATTATTGCATTTTTTTTCACCACTTTTTTCATTTTCAATTTTATTTTTGAGCTGGTAGCCGCCTGAGTTCGCTTAATAGACCCGTCGGTCCTGAAGGTGTTGCATAGCATCCACTTCTAGTGCAATTGCAGGGTGATACTAATAAAACCTTTGCTTGGACACTTTTGAATATATCTGAGTACAAAATATATATAAAATTAATTTTTCAAGAACACTTGCCATTAAATTGTGTGGTGTTACCAAACACAGCAGCCCTACAGGAGGGACTCTAAATATTATAGCTTAATCATTTTATTCTTAGTTTAGAAGTATATATCCAACAAATGTACCAGATGTACTGAAGACAGGTCTGAGGTTTTATTCCTAAATAAAAACCTAAGGCTTATGACAGCAATATTAGAATCCTTGATACCCATACACAAGCTATTAATATTGTTTAACTTTTATTACCGACACCATTTTAACAAGGTGGATTACTGTTACCATATATATAAAAATAGATCTGCTGGGAAGACAATGACGTTCAGAATTAATGTAATAACTGGAAAGGATACAGACGGTAAAAGTGTTATCATATGTTACCCTTTACAATGACCTCCCAATGTTTCCTACATAGATGAAAGGGAAATACATAATTATCCATACACTAGAGAAGAAGTCTAAAGACCAGGATGTGTCCTCTCTATTTGCTTTATGTTTCAATTACCTTTTATCCCTATTTTTAGTATAGTTTAGTATGCTTTGAGCCCACAAAACATAGCATTATTACACATTTTTAATGCACAACTAATATTTATTTGCTGAACGTACTGTGTGAAGTATGTGTACCATAAACAAAAGAGATTTAAGCTTATAAGGTCAATATAAATATATAAATAACAATGTATGTAAATATTTGGAGCAGCCAGAGGGAATGTCACCAAAAACAGCAACAGCAGCCTAGTACCAGAAAGGAATGCACACTTGTAAACTTGTAACAATATACACAATATACACAATGGGGTATATTTACTAAGCGGCGAGATTGCAGTGAGATTGAAAAGTGGGGATGTTGCCCATAGCAACCAGATTCGAGTTCACATTCTCCAGTGTGTAAAATGAAACTTTCCCTCACATTCCAATCTCTCTGCAATCTCACCGTTTAGTAAATATACCCCAATATGACTTCACTAGGAAGCCTGTACTTGTGGCTGTAGTGCTGAGAGACAGGAGTATATGCAAGGTAATATAATTCAACAATAGGGGGTTGAATATTGTAACCCCTCTATACAACCAAAATATGCACAATATACAGAGATTCTGGTTATCTCAAAACAGTCCAGTGATCAAGCTGTTCACCTGTTTTAAGTCTATTATTCATATTTTATATCCCATGTACAAAGTTCTCTCAGTTCTTAACCAGGACTTCTATAATTTTACTGTATAGGGGAGATGATCCAGAGTTTAAGAGTAAAGGCTAAATAGGTTCAAGTATACATATGGGCAAAACCAAAAATTAAACTGCAGGGGGGCATGTATAAACTGTGAAAACAGTTAAACATGGTTTGGCCCAGGGCTATACTAGGTGTGCCTAATGTGAGCCAGCGTATCCAGACTTTTGATCTGTCCCTATTTTACTATGAAGCATAAATATTAAGCTTTTTAGGTCACAAAACACTGTTTAATCGAAAGGAGTGGCCTTCCTATTTCTCTCACACAAATCTAGATACAGAAGGGATCCATTATTGGATTCAAAACCCCACTTCATGTTTACTTGTATATAATAATGAAAGAAATGGTCCTTTTATTGTACACCAAACACAAGACTCAAACTCAGAATCATTTCCTATCAATTTTCATTATAACACAATTCTGCATAAAATTCTCACAGATATTTTCTCCAAGTCAAACGTTCCTTATAATAAAACATTGATAACTAAATTCCTATCTGTCCCACTAATGCTACCATGCACTGAACAGTTACCAAGATTATTAGTACTGGTATTCATTTGATGACATGGCCAAGTAGATTATCCCTATTTTTTAAGAGCCACACCCAATAATCTGCATGGTAAAATCACATGTTGTTTTTTGCACTTTACTCCCTCATTCTCTTAATAAAACCTAGATCTTTAATTTTGTATTTGAATTATTGAATTATTTAATGCTAACCATATTCATTTGCCAGTGATGTTGTTGGCCTTTTTGGTATTTTTTATATCAAACCAAAAATGCAAAATGGAAAACTAGCGTAATCACTTGATTAGCATAAAAAATGTTATGTATGTACTGTAATTTATAAATACACATGAGTTTTAGATACTTCATTTACAATTCTGCACTGAACTATAAAAAGTATTCTGGTCCTATGCATTGATTTTTTTCCAGTTGTGTTTAGTTGTAGTTATTTTTTCATGCATTAGGTTGGTAATTGACGGATCAATAACCTTTTGCTAATTAGTGATTTTTTATTCCATTAGGTATTGAAACAACAAGCACAAGTGAGATTTTATTTTACTAGTTGTAGATTGCATACACTAATTGTGGTTCTGGATAACACATAGTCAATATAATTTTATCAAGACTTGATTACTTTAATGAAATACATTTTATTTAAACTTTAAAATCAACACATTTTCTCAATACAAAATTGAGTATAATCCATATATTATTTTGTTTTATTACAATTTTATATGGTGCAATACATAGTATCAATATATATATGAATGTTATATATCTTTGCAAATCTCTTTTGTGTGTCTATTGTTCAAAAAATCCAAGACAGAATTAGTAATATAATGTAATATACACATTTTTTATTGTTTGACAACGCTATAATTTTGGAAATAAATATTCCATACATTTTCAAATGTTAGTGTAATACAAGATATGACATCTGTAATCAGAGGGAGAGAATCTACAAAATGACATCAATAAATTAGGAGTATGGGTATAGTACTACTTAAATATTCCTGCACCTGTCTGTTTATCTTGAATTTTGCTGAATAACTGTCACACAAAAGAGATTTGTAAAGAAAAATAATGTTCATATTTATTTAACTGTGGTAGCTGTTAACCTTGAGCAACGTCTATGGAGACGGATGGTTTAGGCACTAAAAACTGACAAAGCATTTCTTTGCTTCTGCCAAGTGTCTTCTCCGTATAAAGATTGCCTTTTCAATCATACTAGGAAAAATAACATTGCCGGAAAATTGTTTGACAGAACCGGAAAATGTAACTACAACCTTTTATAAGCCAAATTGTAACAATCATTCACTGATTAATAATTAGACTGGCAGAAAGGAGACACGGTAAGCAGATTGAGGAAGTCCCAGTAGTTCCAGTGATCTATGAGAGACACGTCTGTAGAAGCTGGAATCTTAATTATGCATGTATTTTTATATGGAGCGGAATACTTCTCCTTGCGTATAGCATACAGATACTGAACAGCGTTATGTTTTATGTTAACACAAAAAAAATCATTTTTTAGCTTCCCCTCTTAATGCACATTATATACATAGGGCTACAACTAAATTCCAAGGCAGTGCATTTGCAAGTTTACCAATACCATTACACAGAAAACTTTCATTTGCCAGGGAATTTCTTGGATCAGATTCACTGAACAAAAGTTTGTTCAGTATAAATCGCTGCATTTAGAAATGGTCAAACCGTCAAAATATGCTATAATGTTTACATTTGCAGGATATCGATCTTAAGAAATGTTTCCAATATACCATATACAAACCACTGGATTTATTATCTACTGGTGTGACAACCCAGCAATAGACTTTGTTATACATTCTACTGACTGCTAAAAAAAAAAAAATAATGATTATGTATAAAACATAATTTAAAGAAAATGCTATTAGTAACATTAGTCTGCCATGTTGGTGCTTATAGCAGTCTAAAAATCAGCTTGCCAATAGTGACATTATCGTTTCCGACATATCCTTTCTCCAATGGGCAAGCAGGAAAATGGAGTCCTGTTCAAGTGGGTGGAAATATACAGAGGTGTGGAAACCTGATGTGTTGCAAATAGAAAGGGAATTCCTATAACAAAGCATCAAATGAGAGGGAACGCAACCCCTCTGTCATAAGTGTCATTCTTGTTAAGTTGAAATGACTTAGAATGGTCAGCATGAAGCACATGTAATGTACTAAGTGTAGTCAGCAATTTAAGCTCTGGATGCATAGAAAATTGATGTGCCCAACATTGCTTTAACAACGTTTCTTATATTTCTTTGAGAGTATCTATAGATAATGTGGATTCCATTAAACAAATATGATGTTTTGGAAATAGCTTTTCATATAAAATACTGTTTTCTTAGCAATGGATACAATATGAAATTTAGATAAACCAGTAATGTAAAAGTTATGAAACCTGTTTTCTTAGTCTTATATTCCTATTTAAAGATGTGTCTTATTCAATTTTTATACAGCACGAACATGTGGTTCAAATCTTCAAGGTCCAGCAGGAATAATTACATCCCCAAACTATCCAGTTCAGTATGAAGACAATGCTCACTGTGTATGGGTAATAACAACATTAGATCCTGACAAGGTATGTTTCTGGGTTTTTTTTTATATACAAATCCCTTAATTTATTCCTAATGTTTTGGAGATATAGTAAAAAAAAAATGCACAAATATATCAAATTAATGTAATAATTCAATACAATTAAATACATTAATTATTTATGATTGTTTTAAATAAATTGCAAGATTTATACTAACACTTGCATACATGCATTGCATACTAATAGCACTGGGCAATATAAAATGATAATGAATGTTCTTGCAAAACTTTCATATATATTCTTAGACCTTCTTGCATGCGCCATTTTGTGGGAATCATAAGACCATTCTTCCCCTTCACTGTAATTTAAATAGTTGTTTAGCTGCCAGCAACTCCAGCTCCAGCTTCTTTGCTTGTGAATATTATTTTCTTTCATTTATTAGTATTTTGTTGAATACATTCTACCTTAACTTGGGAAATATTTCCTGTGCAACCAGCTGTCAAACAACCCAAAAGAATAATAGATTCTCCTGTCTACTTATCTACTTGCAAAGTGTGATTTTCTTTCAATGCTTCACCTGTTTGTTACAAAGGTCTGTTCTGGAAATTTTCTGACATATGTAAATCTTTCAGTATCATCATTCATTTTCTGGTAGAATTGTGGGGGAAGGTTTTCTTCTGTCAACTCTTTCAAGCAAATAATCTGTAGTATAAGAAAGTTTGTTAGATGAACCTAAATGCCGCCTTGCAGTATCACCCGAGCTTTCTATTGCATTTCACCAGATTTTAATATCTCTGAAAGAACTACATCTTCCTGATCATCAAAAATCAACAATTTATTTTTAAGTCCTAAGTTGCTTATTTAGCGACTCATTTTTTTCATCCCATTGAAGGTAGAAGATAGTGATAGTGATATGCATTATGTTACACCCCTGAATATTGACTGTATTGATTTGGACATCAGGGGTCATCTCACAAGGGCCATCCATGAACATTAAGGCTTAAACGTAAAAGTTTTGAATCGGTGTGACGTCATCACATTGCGCTGCTGTGTGGCGTCATGACGTCACACCGCACAGCAGCATGTGACGGGGACGTGCTGCTAAGTCTGCCTAGGGCGCCCGCAGACCTAGTGCCGGCCCTGCCATGCTGTCAATTATTTGTTCAGGTATTCAATTTTAAAATATTAAAGATCAAAGCCCATAGTAATTAGATGACATTTGTAATAAACTATTACTGAGCGACTTTGCACTAATTGGTCACATTTTGTGACTTGTGTTCTGTGTAACAAGTACTTGTCAAATAAATCAAATGTTTAAGCATACATATTATTTGCATTTATATGTAATAATGCTGGCAGAGACATTTTCAGAAATCAAAGCTCTATATACATGTAAATCTATTCAAATGAAACTTAGAGACTGACACTTTAAATTGACATTTAAAAATGAAGAAACTATGTTGTAAACCAATTTAACTGAAGGGTGTGTGTGTGTGTGTTTGTGTGTGTGTGTGTGTGTGTGTGTGTGTGTGTGTGTGTGTGTGTGTGTGCGTATGCGTGTGTGTGTGTGTGTTTAAAAATCTAAAACAATAGCATTTTAAATGGTTCACAAATATCAACCTCTGGACAATGCTAAGAATAGACATGACAGAATTAAAGGAAAACAACAGCAATTTGATATTAAAACAATGTTTTAGTTAAAATAGTTTGAATAAAAAACTCTTTTGTAATTTTGTTAAGCAAAATACAACTTCTGCCAAATATTTGTAGTAGTGCAGTAATGTTCCACAACATGTTTGGTGGATCTGATTCAATACAAGGTATAGGCATGTTCAAAATGGAAAAGGGTGACTTAATATTGATATAAATAATTAGACGCATTTAATATTTTTCAAACTAATGAAATTAGCAGTTTTTTAAATATCAAGTTATGAAGGTATTTAATTAAATTCTGGAGGGTGGCATTTCTCAAGAGAAGAGACGTATTTGAACATGAGGGCTTGCATATAGAAATATGCACAAAAATCTCATCTGAGTTAGGAGTAGTCAGATGATTATCGTGTGATTGGAACAATAATTGTCTAATAACCTTCCAGTGTGTACCCTGGTTTACACAACAGAACAAGTTACACCTGCTGGGGATAGCTATAATGATAACCCTAAATCTTAAATCACCTTGGGAGTAAAATAAGGTTTAAGTGCTATTTTAATTGGGAAGACAGACTGGAAATATATTTTAGTATGTAGTTAAATGTAAGCACAGATTCCTGTTAACAAATGTATACGCGACCTTCTTAATTCAGATAACTTATTTAGAAAGAGAGAGAGAGGGCAAAAATCCACTCCACTTCCTTTAGATTTCACAGTTGGATGAAAGCCGGTTTTAAGCTGGCATCCACTAGAATGACATCGTTCTAGGGGTGGCCAAACTTTACCTCTCCAGTGCCCAGCCTCAGCTACCAAGTGGGTTTTTTTTTATTATTACTTTATTTTTTATATTTACAAAATTGATATCATTCATCAATCCAGAATTCAGATAAAAGCTGTTATCGCCCTTTTTATCGTAAGATGGCTACACACTAGACTATTTTTTATCCCAAATGCATAAAACTCATGGATCCCGGCTAAAGTCATTCTAGTGGATGGCCATCTGGTAACACAACCTTTATGCTGTGTTACCAGAACATTTAGGAGAGGAAACCAGAAGGTCAAGGCAGCACTGCAGGAGGGGCTTCATTGAGCATCATAGGACAGGTAAGCCAGACTGATGAATTGCCACACTTTATGTGGATTGGTTATGATCATATAAAGTATGGACATTTATGACTTAATATTGCTGTCCAACCGGTGACCAAACTGATGATATGACTGATATGAGGTCATCTATAATATAATACACTGTATCAAGAGGTTAAAATAAAGATATGTTTTAGAGAATGCTGCCAAGGTTTTTGGCAATAAAGCATATTCCAGACAGGTTGTAGACCAGTATTATGTGATAACGACATATATTTATACACTCTATAAAGACATATGTGTGGAAGTGTGACATATTTTGCAATAGAAGGCTGCTTATATTTACTCATCAAAAAGTTGTTTCTTTTTACTTTCAAGTGTGTTTTCATTGTATATAGTCAAACAATGAGAGACCTCTATCCTACCTAACCCTCGAAGCAATTTATCCATCACTGCATCAAACTTATGTTAACCATTGATCATAATAGTACATTTCCCTGTAAAGAGGGATTAGTAGAGAATGCATTGGAATGCAAAATTTTGATATTTTGAGGCCAAACAAGAAAGAGGGTTAAATATCAGATATTAACTAGGAACTATTCCAGGCAATAATTTCCACACAGTGAATAGCTATTATTTCTCCTTAAATGTTTAGTATATTTTGTGAAACTATTTCCTTAACATTCTAATTGCATTTATTATTTTGTCTTAAGGAAATTAACTTTGCTGTTATGGAGATAATATTAATGTATCTTAATCTCCCATTTTAGGATTATGTTTGACTGACAGGGAAAGGGTATTTTATGATAATAGATTCATACATGCTTTATGAAAATATGAATTTAATGAATTGGGAATCTTCTCTGTAGATTATATTATTGTTAACTAAACAAGCTTGATGTAAAAATAATGTCATTTTCATTATTTTCTTGCTCCTCGCCTACTTGTCTGTATTGATATTTAACTTAACACTGGAATATGCTGGATAACTATATAGATTAAAAGAAAAATACAAGTTACAATCATAAATAGTTTCACTTAAAGCAAACCTATGCTTGTTGATTGAAAATCAAGGTCACTGAATTATGGGCATTTCCAATATTTAATGAAAAACACTGTCTCAGTTACTTTGAATGGACAGGTCTTGGTGACATTAAGCCTCTCCCATTTATAGTAAATATTTTTTTTTTGTGCATAAATTAGCAAAAATCAACCCCCCCCCCCCCATCCCAATTCTACTGTCTTTTTATCTTCTCCTGGAAATGGGAAACCAAGAGTCGGGCAGCTTGGTTGAAAAGGCTTCCTATGTCTTCTGTTATGCCCATACATCTGTCAATTAAAAAAAAACATACCTTGCTAACACCACAATTGTTTTAAAATTGAAAGCATCAAGCAATATATGTAAAATTGAAACAATCGGGCTGGCGCGCCCATTAGGCAATCGTCTGTTGTGACCGGCGGGCCACGGGTGGGAGGAAGGCAATGTCTGTAAAAAGAAAAAAAAAAACAAGTAAATAACGAGAGGGTATAATATTTTAGCAAAAAGAGGACTTCCTCCTCCCCGCCGCCCTCCATGATGGGTTTCAAAAATGATGACATCACACGAACTGGACCATGGTGAAGGGGGCAGTGCTAGGTCTCACCTAGGGTGCTCAGAGGCCTAGCACCGGCTCTGGAAACATCCATACATTTCCTTAAATAAATGCTCATGGTTATTTAGCATTTCATCTTTCAATTACTAATAATGAAAAACTATTGTCTTTATAAAGTCACCTACTGTATATAAATTGCGGTTATTATTAACAATATGATATTGTGTTTGTGCCTATCTTGTGTAGTCTTGTGTATATACAGGAAATGTTGTAAATAATCAGCTATATTTTATGGCATTCACCACAATCCTGTAAGTGATTCATATGTGCATTTATATAATTAATGTGTTTAGTTCTGCACAGATGTATTACACAAAGTTCATCGGAAACTATTATAGTTTTAACAGAAACAGAATTTGACGGGCAACAGATGGCATGAAAATTAATGAAGTTTTTTGTTTATGCTTTTATTCCATTGGCACTTCACAACTGGTACCTTTGTCAGGGAGGCAAAAAGAAAAAAAGTCTAATTAAAAGTGAAATCATGGTAATTATATTGGGAGCAAACATAAAATATAGAAAAGTTTTTAGTAAACACACATTGCTGTTTTCAAAATCCACCAAATGTATTCATGCCATGCTGCATTGTGCAATTACAGAAAATTATACTTTGGAACTTACTTTCTGTCATTAAGCTGTCACTTGAACACATATATGACAATCTTCATTAAGTCAAACTCTAACTTCCTTAAATTACAGATTTTAAATTAGGAAAGTTTGGGGGGATTTTATTTTGTGAGAAAGGGAATTCCCTCAATACAAGAATCACCATATTTTATATGAAGCTTTAGTGGAGGGGCCAATGGATTATTAATATTAATATGCATGCATAAACAGTTTTTTGTTCTTTATGGTTTAATAAACCTCTGCTTATTTTCCCAAATTGCACTAATTATTGTTGAATTAAACATTCATTACTGAATGTACTTTTGCAGTACAGTCCCAATTTCAGGGGACTATTATGCTCGTCCAGCACTTTGATAAGGGAACACAACTGTCAGTTTTCTTACAAATAAAAAATAAATTCCTTGAATAGAAAAAATGGGCAGAGTCAAACAGAATACTAGATGTGGGACTTATTTGTCTCATAAGTCTTCTTTTTGTTGAATGGAAAGTTGGGAGGTATGGTACTATCTATAGTATAGTTATAGTTTTTAGAGCCTTAAAATAAGTAGACTTCTGCTGTGGCTTATGGAAAATTCTATTTATTGTGAAATAGTCTTGTAGCCGATGAGGTCATAACAACACAAGCAAATATGTAAAATAAATGGGGCAGGGGAGATGGTATATAAGTCAATGGATATAAACTTTATTAACAGGAAGGCTGCACCACAACTTACAAAAATATAATATATTTTATATATTCTGCATCCCCCTTTCATTTTAGTCTTTATTCCATTTAACATCTCATTTTGCATAAATGAATTATTGCCTATTCATATGAACAGCGTGGAAATATGATTTGCCATTAAACAGTTCATGTAATATAACTTATGCAACACACATTAGCAAGAAGATATGTCAGAACATCTCTTTAGATCTAGCATTCATGTTATAAGAGTAATACATTGCAGTTAATGTCATGTTCTTTGTCTTTTGTGAACACAACATTATGATTAATGGCTGTGAAAGCAGGTTAATGTAACACAAATTAGACTAATGGGGTCTGCTGGATTTGTGCTCTGTAGACAATTTTAAGTTACACTTCCTTTTACTGTGCAAAGGTCATTGATATAAACCTTAATCTGCAAAGAACTCAGCAAGAAAGGATGACATTGGTTAGTGGGTACATACATATATATTGAGCATTATAATACTGGATACAGACTTTAGTGTGGGCAAGGGAAGGTCACTCCTCTCATGCTGTTTCTAGCCTGTATGGCTTCCAGTGCGATAAGTCAAAAGCCCTCACCTACCCCCCCCCCCAGTTTGATTGTTCACACTGGGAGCCATGATGGCCATGCCGGACCAGGGAAGTTTCACCCTGTTTCGGCAGCACTTACTACAGCTGATTTTAACACTGAATAGAGCTACTCAGTGTACAGATCAGTTGTAGTAAGTATTACTTCTACAGGGTGATGATTCCCAAAAACAAACATTGGGCTCAGCGCAGAAATTTTGCCGGTCCCAAAAACAGCCCTGTGTGGGAGAGAAGGAGACACAATATAAATCGTATCACTGCACGGGTGAAAATATTTTATACAACAAATTCATTTAATAAAAATGTGCATATTATTTGTAATAATTTACTGCATTCACACAATTGACCGAAATGTTAACATTGGACCGGATCATGCATTGTGTCCAGCTTACTGAAGAGGGAGAAAAGTGCACTGGTGGCCGTTGTTTCTCCCACTGGGCCGGACTTGTCCCACCTGCCCCCGTACATTACTCTAGTTAGGTGGGGAGACTATGTAAATTATGTAATTTGGGGGGGGGGGGGGTAGAGGGTGAAACCATGCCTTTTCCCAGGCATGGTTGCACGATGTTTGGGAGAGAGGAGCGATGTTTGGCATGGGAAGAAGGAGCCGTCCCACTAATTATAACTTCTTTTTCTAGTATACATTAGAGTGTACTATTTTGCTCTTGCGCAAGGTAAATGGTCACGTAAATAGCTTTTCTGCTTTGTGTCCATATGCTACTTGCCATACTTGAATAGATACCAGAGATACCATTTCATGCACTGCCATATTTTACATTCGGAACTGTGCCTTGAAAAAGTATTTATATAGAAACTAAACAAGGATATGGACTAATCTTAATAGACACAGACAGAGTGTTTAAGTGGCAGATATTGATAACCATGGCAGTATTTTTTCTGCCTTTATTTCTAAACATAATCCTGAGTCAATTTTTTTGTTATTCATTATAAAGATATTTTAAATTAAAATAAAATAGAAAAGATTAAAGTTGTGTAAAATTTCAATGATTACCTAATCTACTGAAAACATTCCTATCAATGCAGGTTTCAGGGCTATATTTTGTCTGCCTTTATTCTCATGTAATCATTGTGAGTTAATTGCTGAATAGTGTAGCATTAAATGTGAGAAACAGATTTAGGCCGAGAGTTCTCAGCTAGTGGTATGTCTACCAGACTAACACTGGTGGTGTGGAAACCAGACAGAGCTTTCATGACAGCATCCATAAGTATCTCTATTTGTGCTATGGATGATACCAGATGACAGGCATTGTCACATATAGGTAGGAAATGTGCATGAATAAATTTGTAAAAGAGCAAAGGAGATGATAACTAGCAAGGCCATAGGGAGGGGGAAATGTAGGCAAAGAAATTAATAAAGAAGAAGGTAATGTGGATCTAACTGGAATGGTCCATGGTGCCTGATCTGAATCAAGAGCATTACCTGTACATGCCAAAAACAAGTTTAACGTGTTCAAAACTGCTGATCTAGACAATTTGAAATTTGCCCACTAAATTATGAATGATTTCTTTGACTTGTGTAGTTCAGTTCAGTGGAAATGAATGAGAAATACCAGCAGTTTTCTGAAGTTTGTAATAGCAAACCCACTTTTGGGGGACTGTCCCACCCGCATGCCAGTTTGTCCCGCTAAGGGGTCAAACTATGCGGCCGCAGCATAAAAAAGGGCAGGGCTTGACTAGGGACAGACTCAGGCTAGACCGGAAGTGGGCAGGTGGGGTCGGGGGCAGGGGTCATGTTTCCCGACCGTGTACCCCGGGAAGTTGGGAGGTATGCCACTTAGGGGGAGTTTCCCGCTGTCCCACCCTCCTACCAGGGACAAATTGGTAGGTATCAGTGGATTAAAAAAATATATATATCATTAGCTGCAGCGCTAAAATAGGGGGAGCTTGAATCTGATTGGTTGCTATGGGCAACATCCCCACTTTTCAATCTCCCTGCAGTTTCCCTGCTTAGTAAATTTAAGCCCAGGTGTCATAGAGTACATTCTACAGATGTTTAGAGGTACATGAGCACAAGTATTACATGTATGTAAATTACTGACAATGGGGTATATTTACTAAGCAGGGAGATTGCAGTGAAATTCGAATTTGGGGAAGTTGCCCATGGCAACCAATCAGATTTGAGCTCTCAGTTTCATTTTACACTCTGGAGAATGTGAACTCAAATCTGATTGGTTGCCATGGGCAACTTTGCAAAAATCGATTTTCACTGCAATCTCCCTGCTTAGTAAATATACCCCATAGTGTTTGTTTAAAGTTTATGAAGTTGGAGTACATTAGTACATTAGGCTTAAATGCAGAGTTACTTTGGTGAAACATTGCTGTATGGATAGTGTGTTGATGTTTAATTTACTTTATTATGTTTATTCTTCTAATAAAACAGTTTTAACAACTCCAGGATATTTCTTTACCCTGTGGTTTAATTCTTTAGTGTAGAAGTGGTATCAAGTGATAGCTGGCATAAACATCTATCTATCATGCATCAGTAATCTGCCTGTGTTTAAAAGTTTATGTACACAAATGGGAAACAGTTTTTAATAAACCAACAATAAAACACAGCATTAAACTTTAAAACATAGTTTAAATGCTAAGAAAGTTTTTTTTTCACAAAAGAATCTAAATATATGCAGGGACGTTTAACACAAAAGCATCATAACACCTATAGCCAAGAATGTTTGATGGTATACTGTAATATACAATGTGAGGAATGATTTCATGTGTCATTATTGATTATTTTATTTAGAATGTTTTAATGTAATATCTTTTTATGTGGAAGCCAAACAATACAATCTTGAATATTCAGAATGTTTTTGTAAGGAATGATTAATATAAACAGATGTTGTAAGTTTCCTGCAGCTGTCACCTATTTGTTTTAATTGTTTTTTCCTTTGATCAGCTCTATGACTTAAGCTGGGCATACACTATAAGATAAATTGTTCCAATCGAAAGATTTTTCAAGAGTGGGCAAAACCATGTGGAATTGCAGGGGAGGAAAATTGAATTAGTTGCAATCAGTATTACAGGTGAGAGATGATGTTTCCTAGCACAAGTCTAATAACAGTGTAACAGTAACGCTGGTCAGTATCTGTGTGCAACATGTAACAATAAAGTATTCTCCCTGCATGCAAACACTGACATTCATTTTACCCCCCCCCTGCAATTCAACATGGTTTTACCCACTCTTGAAAAATCTTTTGATTGAAACAATTTATCTTATAGTGTATGCCCAGCTTGGTGGAATGTAGCTGGTAATGGTGGTCAGAAAGGTAAGCGTAGCAGGGCACAGTAGACACAGAGGAAGGCAGAATGAAGGAGCAGGATATAGTAAAGCACAGAACAGATCAAATGACAGAACAGGGTTGAAAGAAATCAATATTTTTTTTTTATTAAAGCTGCATAATCTCCAATATATTTCCATTCTAACAGAATGGTCACAAAACAGGGTACTTACTTCCTCCTCAGGTGTCACCTAACAGGGTTCCAATGGGCACTGTTCTGTTTTCCTTTAACTCCCCATTTTTGTGTCTTCCAGCTCTCCACCATATTCAGCTGCATCTCAGATTCATGACACCATCACCTGCACACTGTCCAGCACAGGGTTGCTGCCACCATTTGTCCCATCCCCATACTACCATCTTCGAGCCCTGATTGTCAATGAAATAAAGTTGTTGGCTAAGAGGGCAGCTCCACTAATAGCTCGTTTTATTAGTAATACCCAGCACACAATCACTTTGGTTCAGGATATCACATCATATCCACTTTGTCATGGTTTTCTTATGTGTAAGCTCTACAGTTCAGGATCTACATACCACCCATAGACCTGTGTTGTACCACATCCAACTATTTATATTAAGGATTAAAATAATAAATTCAAAGTTGTTGAGTGGAAGAAATAAATATCAAAACCCAATCAGCATTTAAGATTATTTAAATAATATAAATAGAGTAGAAGCCAAGCTCGACCACGCTGACGCACGTTTTCCTATAAAGCTATAGTAAGGCTGATTTGCAGCCCTTATAAATGTGCATTTGCAAAAGCAAACATTTTTCATCCTAGCAATCACAAAATCCCCACTTTTCAGAAGTCTGGATCTAGTCCTAAGTCTTGATGGCCGGTCGCTTTAAACAGAAAAAAAACTAAAAAGAAATAAATCTCTGAAAGAGAAATTGTGTGAGTGTTATATTAATAGCGATGCAAATATGGGTTTTCTGACTACTAGTGCCTCAGCATTTTTCACATCTGGATTACTTGTTTTCCTGCACAGTCTGAGAATAAACAAGTACTAATCCTATTAAAACAGGAGAGATATTACACAAAAATATTCTGTCTCAGAACTCGTAACCTCCGTAACAAAATGCAAATCGGGCTTTGCAGTATTCCAGTGTAGAATATTTAAAGCTCTGGAATAAAAAATATTTTATTAATAAAACAGTTATTTACATTACAAGGGAAATGCTAAAATAATAAATATATTTCTTTGAATTCTTATGAGTTCCTAAATCATTTTACATTTATTTAACTGCTGTTTAATTTAGGAACTTTACTAAATTGCCACTCCATCCTTTATATGTAGACACACACACTTTTCTCCTGTTATGTTGCTGATAGAGATTATATTAGAGATATGTTGGATTATACATAAAAGTAGATACTCTGCTGTTTGCTATCATCTTGTGCAGCATACTGTACATGGACAAGGGAAACCAAAGACAGCGTTGTCTGAGGAGATCAGAAAGAAAATTATAGACAAGCTTGTAAAAGGTAAAGGTCATAAGACCACCTCTAACCACAAACAAAGTGCAAAATTCTCTACAGCAAATGTGTGTGTGTGTGTGTGTATATATATATATATATATATATATATATATACATACACACACTTGTAGTGCAACCTTGAGTCTTCTTCCAATTTTATTAAATGGAAGAATAGTACTTTCATGTGAGTAAAGGTAAAAAAAAGTCATGAGACAAAAGTGATCTTAATGATTTTACTAAAAATGAGAAAAACGATAACACATATAACAGCAAATATTCCCTTTGTTGCACAAGTGATTATTGTAGCCAGAGGGTGTGCAAATAGATTACTGTCTGTGGAGCCACTAACACAGAGGGAATAAATAGATGTTCCAGCCAAATGAGTGATGACAGCTACTGTGGAGAGAGTTCATGTTGCAGGAACCTGGAGCTCTGGCATTGATTATAGTTGCAAATAGTTTTAAGAAGTTTAAAGGTCATGGAAGTGTAGACAACAACTACCCTAAACGTAGATACAAGAGAAATATTGACCCTAGATCAAATAGAAAGATGAACTCCAAGGTCAAATTATATCCAGGTCTCATGGTACTATTCGATGTTTCAGTGACAGCTAGCTCCATGGAAGACTCAGAGAGAATTCCCGTTTTTAAAATAATACCATTCATTTATTTTTTTTTTAATTCATGTGATGTATTAATATTCATTACATTCATTCAGTTCATTACAGTATATTAGAGGCATTTTATATTGCATGTGGCAGCTGTCTTCAGTATGCAAAATACCTATAATTCATAACATAGTGTATGTTATAGCTAACATGAGTTAGATGGGGTACTTACTGTACTCACTGACACCTGTCTGCACAGAGGCCCCAACGCGTCACCTGGCCATCCCTGCTTATAATGTAATGCAGTGTAGCACCAGGTAAAAGGTGAATGTCCCTACCTTCTCTGTAAGTATTGATGGTTACAAGTGTTCTCTTTGCATTGTGCAGTGAATAAAAGTGTGTGCTCTAAAGAGTGTGGTGGTCATAGGTTTGTTCTCAGTATTGTATGGCAGTCACAAGTGTACTCTGTATTACGTGGTGGCAAATATTAGTTCAGCAAACAGTTTAAAAAATATTTTGTTTAATTACTTTTGAAAAATGTCATCATTTTGAGAAGGCACATGAAAAAATGTGCATTGGGCTTCATTAAACTTAAGCTAACCACTCACTAGAACAATTGTTGCTGATAAACATGGTGATTTTCCCCTTGGAAAGCTGCCCCATTATCAGCACCATTCACTAAAACAACCATTGTTCTACTAGTGCAGGCTACTGGACAGTCCCCTCCAAACGTTCTCTTCCCTCTGCTGAAGCCTGTATCAGAGCCTGGTACATACCCAGTACATACCCAGGTTCCAGTACATACCCAGGCTCCAGACATACCCAGTACACACCCAGGCTCCAGTACATATCCAGGTTCCAGTACATACCCAGGCTCCAGTACATATCCAGGCTCCAGTACATATCCAGGTTCCAGTACATACCCAGGCTCCAGTACATATCCAGGCTCCGGTACATACCGGAGGCTCCGGTATGTACCCAGGTGCCAGTACATACCCAGGCTCTGGTACATACCCAGGTTCCGGTACATATCCAGGCTCCGGTACATACCCAGGCTCCGGTACATACCCAGGTTCCAGTACATACCCAGGCTCCAGTACATATCCAGGTTCCAGTACATACCCAGGTTCCAGTACATACCCAGGCTCCGGTACATATCCAGGTTCCGGTACATACCCAGGCTCCGGTACATACCCAGGCTCCGGTACATACCCAGGCTCCGGTACATACCCAGGCTCCGGTACATATCCAGGCTCCGGTACATACCCAGGCTCCGGTACATACCCAGGCTCCAGTACATATCCAGGCTCCGGTACAGGCTTTAGCAGAGGGGAAAGTTATTTTCTGAATGGCAGGCATCATGTCCAGCTAAATGGATGGGGAGCTATGAATCAGAAACTACCTTCCTCTCCCCATATACTCACCTCTCCAGCGCGGGATGGCTGCATTCTTTTCAGTGGTTGCTTCTGTCACAATACCAGCCAGAGAGCTAAATAATATACAGTAGCTTGTTACAATTAACAACAGAGGTCAGTGATTAACAGTGTGTGTAAGGGTGTATGACACGTGTGTGTTTGTAACAATGCACTTTAAATTTGACAAAAGGAATTACAGAATTTAATTATCAGATTTTTTTCAGTTGGTTAATAGGTTTATGACCTTTTTAATTAAAAATGTTTTTAATTAACGATTTATTGGATACGGTGTAATGCATAGTTACATGCTACTAATTAGATTACTGTCTAATCATCTTTTTCCTTTGGAATTATCACTTCTTTCTATACATTAGACATATCGGACCCAGGATCCCTGTGTGCAAGCACATATAAGACCAGGGCTGGATTAAGAGCCTCATGGGCTGGGGGCTAAAAATTATAAAGGGCCATTTGGCATGGCCAGTGATGTGTGACTACTGTTGTGGTGGTAATTATACTGTATATGGGCGTTATAATATCACTGTGCCCTTCTTCAACCGCACAAAGCCCTCCCCTATCACACTGATCTCATGGGATGCCTAGGATGTAGGCCTGTTGACCCCACTGTTAAGCTTGCCCTGTATAAGGTCTCTCCCCTCTCTCGCCTGGACCCCTTGCTTAAGATTCTTCACTTAAAATGTGGAGGTCTGGATAAGGGAACATGTCCAGGCCATGTCTATAGTATACTATTATCATACCCAGAGCACTCACCCACCCTGCCATTGAAATACTGTCAAAAGCACAATGTACGTCTGAATATGATCTGTATGGAGATTGCAGCACTTGGCACTCTCTAATTCTTGTTATAGGAAGATGCCCCCTTTTCAGAAGTCTGGATTCAGTCTACGTTACCCGAAAAGTATTTCAGCTGCACTAGATTTATAAATAAAAAGCCTGATCCAAAGCCTGAGCTAGGCACAAACATAAAAAAGTGCTTCCCATGCAGCTCATGGAAGTTTTTTTTAAGAGCAATCAATATTAATAGGGCACTAGTTCTGTAAGTACAGCAAATTACAAGCAGATACATAATAGTGAAGCAGCAGGCCCATCCTACGATCTATTTTTTGTTGCAGGCTTTAACAGTCAAAATGTCAACACCATTATTTTGATGCTCAAACTCTCGGGAGGTATAAAATGTCAACAGTGACAATGTCTATGGACCAGATCCAGACTTCTGCTGCTGCTGTGCTTGGAAAGCAGAGATCTGAAGCCAGGATTTTGCTGTATCATTTCTCCAGCATGTGCGTTTCGAAAACACACTGCGAAAAACACCCACATTTAATAAGTCCGGTGGCGACCTGTAAGAAGAAACCTCTATAGAACCTGGGAATATGTAGTATATATATATATATATATATATATATATATATATATATATATATATATATATATATAAGATAAGGATATTTTGCAATCCAGAATGCACACACTTTCAATAACCTCTTGAGGTGCTGGGCTTAATAAATGTAGGTGAAAGGGGTGTCCTCCACAGGAACTCCAGCCCGCACACTTTAGATTTTTATTCACAACACATCCTTTATTTGTAAAATAAGGGGGACATCATATTTTTCGCAAGTCCACTCAATAACAACAATTAAATATCACTTAGCAGCGTGCTTATAACTGTGATTCCGCTGCAACATAGATTCATATTAGCCACAATATTCAAAGGGAGAAATAACATAAACTCCGCAGCAGCAATCCATATCAAAGCAGCAATTTACTTAAAGTGCAGATGCAATGAGCAGCAAGTCCATATTATTATAGCAGCAGTGTTCAAAAAAGAAAACTAAGCAGAATATCCAAAACGTCCACTGTCCCAAAATGAGTCCATCATCACCACAGTTAAAAAGATATAAGGTGCTCATGTGCCATCAATTGGTTGTTAGTATGCAATGACATCCATACTAATCTCTCCTGGATGTTGTAGGATATGATCGTGATTACAGCATTCCCGAATCAGAGTAGGTATTTCCATCCAATAATAATTTTATATATATATATATATATATATATATATATATCAAATTTCAATTTCAAATTTTTCTCCAATGTGTCAGATGCACAGGGACATTATTGCTGTAAGTAGAGGTTAGGAAGAGATTTCAATAAAAAAGGCAGCTAATGCTGTCATCAATTTGCACCGCTTCGATCGATCGCTATGTACTTATTAACTGTTATTGTGCAGTTGGGTCAGTACATGGATTTCATGTACCCTCATACCCTATGACAGACTTCCACAATAGTCCAGTTCCTGCATTTCTGGCAGGCAGTTGGTGTAATGCAAATCCAAGGGGCTGGTAACCATAATGTAAAAAGTCGATCTCAAGATTCTCCAGTATGTAAAATTAAACTGAGATTTTAAATCTGATTGGTTGCTATGGGCAACATCCCCACTTTCCAAACTCCCTGTTTAGTAAATTTAGGCCCAGATCTGGACCTTTTGTGTGTGCAGAGCTTTTGCACAGCACAAGACAATAAATAGACACACTTTAAAGCAACTTATTTTGAGTTGTGAGCATTCTCTCTTTTATATATCTGTATATTCATCTCCGGGTCCAGTGGTTAATGGTTTATGGTAGTGAATGATATTGTTCCCATCAAGACATTGATAGAAAAAGATTTTCAAACAATTCTCACTGATTCTTTTTACCCTGTGTTCCTCCTCGCCTTATAATCTAACAATGCCTCTAGGTGTGACTGCTGCTATGTTTCCTGCTTCAAGCTGAGGCCACACAAAAAAAAAAAAAAAGTGGGGATGTTGCCCATAGCAACCAATCAAATTCGAGCTCACATTCTCCAGTGTGTAATATAAAAATGAGAGCTTGAATCTGATTGGTTGCTATGGGCTACATTCCCACTATTCAATCTCCCTGCAATCTCCCTGCTTAGGGAACTTAGTCCTGCATCTTATCTAATAATACCAGCACATGTATTAAGATCATTTTTTTCTATATTGGGTAACTTAAATTCAATGGAAAGAAACATGCAACAACTACTCATCAATCTGTTCAGATAGTAGTTTCAGAAAGATGATATAAAGTCATTTGCTTACGGTGTGATAGTATGAGATGCTAACATGATATTCCTTTCAGAAAATTTGTTTTATGCTGCTGATCTACTTCAGGAAAATTAATATCACCGATGTTGACTAGATCAGCTACTGTATAGAGAGCTTTGTGCCAGGTACTCACTGACATTTAAAGTTCAAGATCAAACATCTGTAAACATTCACGTCAAACAAAAATATATCAGGCATTCCTCTGCATATATTCCAATCAGCAGGTCAGCCTGTGCTACTTTATTGACCTTAACACGTTCAACTTTCATTAAATGCACCTAATTGAGCATGGAAACGTTCAAACAAATGAGTATATAAATACCTATCAGAAGGAATAGAGTGTGTCACTGATTACCGATATTTAACAGATTGTAGTGTAAACACAATTCAATATCACATGGATAAGTGTATTCACAAAGCAGATATTTTAAACTGTCCCGATGTTGCCTGTGTCAGCCATTTTGCTGTTACAAAGAAGAATTGATCAAAGGAGGAACTACATAAGAGACATATAGCCAATACCGTTCCCATTATCTTATCACATAACATGTGGATTCAGAAAATTTGTACTTGTTAAAAATAATCTCTGTCACAGAACATCTTATTTTTGCTGGGTCAGATCATAATAAGGCCAAGTATCATGTAACTCATGTATCATGTGTGCCAGTGTTACAGGGTCTGTGGATGGTAATGGATGATAATTGGAGTCTTCTGGATTGCCAAAGGCAAACTGTTGAGAACTATTGCTTGCTACTAACGTGCTGAGCATCAATTATCTCCAGAGCTACTTCTATTTTGCCTGACTTCATATCTATGACATTTAGTTGCAGAGCACATAAAGCGCCATATGGAGAAATGTGATATACGAAACGTATATAGCAATCTATTTTCTACAGTCATTAGGAAAAATAAGTAATGACTCTTCCCAGACCTTTCACGTTTGCCTCCTCAAAGTTCAAACTGCTTTAGGGTAGAGATGTAGTTTTATAAACATATTAACACAGTATATGGACAATTCCCTAATACAGCTTTAGGTGCAAATGTCTACACTGACCCCTACAAGCCATCCAAAGACATTGAAACCTATAACAGAAAAAAATATTTTTTTTATTTAAGGTCCTGTGACCCCTACTTAAATAAAGAAATAAAATGTAATTTTAAAAAAATCTTACCAGCATTGAGGTAAGGACCATATTTTCATGTTGAAAAGTTGCACAGAGTGTGGGCATGCAAGCGTCGACATACGTCATAGCATTACACTGGATATTCTGCCGGGATAAGTAGCAAACTTAGGTTTTGTAAAGTTGGTTGGTTTGGTTGGTTTCAATGCTTTAAATTCATGTTTGAAATATTGAGGTCTGGAAAGGGCACATTAAATTAAGCACATGTGTAGTATATTAGGGGTTTGCTTATCTTATGGATTGGGGATTGCATACTACATACAATATGCAGTGTGCCATTCTCAGACCCCTTATATACCTCAGATATATTAGATCGTGTTCCCCATTCCCTGTTTGCTAAAATGCCCCACATTTGTTATAGTATGGGCAGGGGCTGTTCAGCCTAGGGCACTGGATTTCAAGAGGAATTCCAAGATGCTTATCGCTGCCACCCCTTCCTCCATACAGGTTACTGAAAACCAAAAATGAGGCTCCATGTGGTCCGCCTCCAGGGGAGCAAAAAATATATCTAAAGTCACTTTATTTACAACAATGACAACAAGTTGTTCTGGCAATGATATCACTAGCAGGCAGGATTTAAAAAGTGCCTTAGACCAGGTTTGACTGAACAGAGAGAACTGACCTTTGGTGTTACAAGGACATGTGATCCGAAGGTCCAAAGTAAACTGAACCAGGAACTGGAGGCCTGTGAAAGTCAGAGCATGACAGGGGGGTATATTTACTAAGCAGGGAGATTGCAGTGAAATTCGAATTTGGGGAAGTTGCCCATGGCAACCAATCAGATTTGAGTTCACATTCTCCAGAGTGTAAAATGAAACGGAGAGCTCAAATCTGATTGGTTGCCATGGGCAACTTCCCCAAATTCGAATTTCACTGCAATCTCCCTGCTTAGTAAATATACCCCAGGGTGTCTGACGAGCGGGATGCTTGATGATATATATACTGCAACCTATTGAATATCATACAATTCAAAATTATTACTGCCACACAATACACATTGCATCCTACTTTGCACTATATAACCAATGTAGCAATCAATCACTATACCTATTTGTATTGTATTATTCTCATGATATATAAATGAGAGGAGTGGGGGTTATTCAGTTTTTAAATGTGACCCTAGGACTAGCACTTCAATACATGATTGACAATACAGGTGAAGAATAGGTCAATGTAATGTAATAACTAATAATTTTCTCAAACCATTTTATTTCTCTAAAAAAAAATACCCACACTTATATTCTGTCTGTATGATTTATTAACAATCCCATACAAAGCCCAACTTCTGCAGACAGAGTGTGGAAGTTGGGCCAATATATTGGCAGCGTGCATGCTCGATCAGTATGTTATTGAGCAGAACTTCAAGTGCACTGAACAATGTTTAGCCTGCTGGGCCTGTCGTTCTCCTCTGCCTACTTAAAATATGGCATGTAGGAGGAAGTGTTAATAAATTAATTGGGGCTGGGTTAGGGAATACTCATGCATTTAGGGGTATATTTATTAAGGCTCGAATTTGATGGGGATTTAAATTCGAAGCACTTCGCTTCGATTTTAGAAAAATCGCTTCGATTTCAATTCGAAGCGCCTTCGCGTAGTTGAGTATTCACAAAAGGTCGAATTTGGTTTATTTTCGTGTTCGATTTGCCCCGATTTCCTTGTTCGAATTTTGAATGAAATCCCTTCGATGTTTCCAGAATTCGAAGGGATTTTCAAAAATTCGATTTTGTATAAAATTCGAATTTACAAGAAATCGAGCCTTTGTAAATGCTTAAAACCAAAAATCGAAAGGAAAATTCAAATTTACAAATTTGACCCTTAGTAAATATATCCCTTAGTAGTTAAAAGGACAGCTGATTAGCGCAAGTGAGTTAACACAGGGGTACTGCAGCGTAAATTCACTCCCATTCCCCGTACGCCCTCATTGCTCTCCGTGCCAATGGAGATCCGATTTAATACCCTCCATATGTGTGTTTAATATCATATCAAGTTCCATAGGTTTATGGGTTTAGCCATCAGCTCACTGCAGCCTCTTCTGGCATCACCATATTTTCGCTGTATTTCTAAAGAGATGTTATTAAAAAGCAGAAGAACCTATCCACTCATATGATTGATTGAGGTTAATGAAAGCAAGTGAAACTACAAACCACAAAGTTAAAAGGAATAAGGTGCCCTAATAGCACAGAGAGGAGGTGTCACTCTCATATCATACTGGAATTGGAAGACTTTAGTGTCATATACAATCAAAGTTTACATTTTGTGTATTATTTTGTTTCCTTGTTATTCCAATCAAACACATTGTTTTGTCTAATAATCCTATATGACAGCATGACATTTGAAAATTACATCTTCCTTTTTTGCAGTTAAATGGTTAATACAAGCATTTAATCTAAAATAAAATAGAGACAATATTTTCCAAAATATTGTTAAAAGTGTAAACTGAAGCATACACACTGTTTAGTATCTCTGAGATTAGCTATAAAAACGTTTCATTTTTTTATTGTCAAAAGGATAACAAACTTCAATGTCTGAAAGACTTCAACTGCCAGTACTAATATTACTGAGCTTCAGAAATCGTATAGCCATAGAGAAGCTCAAATAGCTTAAGCAGTGTAAACATTAAAGAAAGGAAAGTATTGCAAACAACTCTGATGGCATTAACAATGTTTACTGCAAAGAAATCTTCATTAATGAGTTCCGCATTTATTAAAACGAAAGTTCAATCATGACAGAGAACACTGCTAAAGAGACATATCAGGCCATTGCATCTATAATTCATTAACCCAATGCTGATTCATTCCAAAAAAGTCATTTAAGAGTGGTAAGCTCTTTAGAAAACTCATATAAAGTTAACTAGGGGTACAACTTCCACTTAGCAGTCTACTATCATTTAATGATACAAATAGAAAAAATCCTAACCATGCTCTTACAAAATTACAATTGGAATATGAATATTTTTGTAAAAATCCAATGGGCTGGATACAGACATAATAACGGCAGTTGAGATTTACACAGGTTATATCGGGTGTGCGTTCATACTGCTCATGTTGATTTAATCCATTATTATTTAATTATTATTAGATTATTATTAAAATATATTTCACTAAATTATTTTAGTTACATACTTCTAATCATATATATTTCTTTCTATAGTTATCTATGGGCGTGCGCTTTTTTGCGTCTATTACGGTAGTGAAATCAATGAGCCGCATTTATTTAATTGTCTGGGTTTAAATAAATAATGTTTGCTTTTTTCCCTTATATATAAATTTGTTGCAAAGGTTTATCAATTAATATGCTTATTTTGTATCATGCTTTTTGCTGTTAGTGATTCACTTAAATATGTGAACAATACTGTAAATACTTCTTTTCAAGAATAGTAATGATGGGCATAGTATTCTTATGGTCTCCCAAAAGGTACCCACCTTTTCCTCCCTCAAATAGATGTTATCAGATGGGGAAAAGGGTAGTCTGTAGGGAGAATTGCAGGAATTTGAACTTTAATGCCATCTCCAGATAGCCGCATAAGGAATAATTGGTCTGAGAAAGTGTTACATGTACAGCAGACCAACTCTTCCGGTGTTACATGTGCCCATCCTGCTTTTGTAAATGTGTAAAGTGATAATGGCTTAATAAGTAGAGCCCATAAACATGTGTTATATAACCTTATTAGTATATGTGATATTGTATCTCTTTTTAAACAGGTAATCAAGATTTCATTTGAAGTATTTGAGCTAGAGAGAGGCTATGACACCCTAACTATAGGAGATGGGGGAAAAGTAGGTGACACAAGATCGGTTTTATATGTGTAAGTATGCTTATACAATGTACTGTATTTCTAGAGATATATACGGTAATATGTATGCTAAGAACTTTATTTCATTCTCCATGAGTGTCCCGACCATAACCTCACATGAGGCTTTGTGACACAAAAGGTAAATCACAACAACCACATTGTCTGTTCTGTAATGGTTTACCACTTACCTATGACTTAACTCCAGTATCTGCACTACTGGTGAGAAACTAAAAGGACTTCATATTTCTAAATACTTCTTTATATACAAACAATTGACCCATATCTTGACAATGATATTGGAAGAAAGTGTTCACCTTCTCATCTGCTATATAAGCCAAATCAGGATCAGGCCCAATAAATGTATACTGTACACTGTTTATATAATGAGATTAATCAATGTAAAGTTGGGCACACATGGTAAGATAAATTGTTCCAATCGAAAGATTTTTTCAAGAGTGGGTAAAACCATGTTGAATTGCAGGGTGGGTAAAATGAATGTCAGTGTGTGCATGCAGGGAGAATACTTTATTGTTGTATTTTGCACACAGATACTGACCAGCGTTACTGTTACACTGTTATTACACTTGTGCTGGAAACATTATATCTCACCTGTAATACTGATTGCAATTAATTACATTTAACTCCCCTGCAATTCAACATGGTTTTACCCACTCTTGAAAAAATCTTTAGATTGGAACAATTTATCTTACCGTGTGTGCCTGGCTTAAATAGTGGACAGCAATGTCAGAGTTTTGCTGATGATCCACCCTGAGATCCTAAGTGTCATGTGTGCAAAGCATGACCACTCCCCTCACATATGCATGCAATGGGTATTCCTTATGTTTTGCACACCCTCCTTATGTAAAATAGGGTTGGTGTGGAATTAAAAAATTGTGCAACTATACATGTAGCATAGCTTTTCATTCCCACTTACACCAAACATGGAAAATGCTTCCACCATGGAAGGATCCAGACCACTGCTAGAAGTCTCTTGGGAATGCATGGCACAGCAGAAGTGGTAAATCGGGTTCCAGTCCAGTTCATTTCTAAGTATCAGCAATGTGCTTTATTTTTTAATCAGGAATACTTTTTGCTTTAAATTTTGCTTTGACAGTATCAGTCAACAAAACCCGTCACCACCATGTGTATTTATTTCAGTTTATTTAACTACATTTTTCTTTGTTTTCTACAGCCTCACCGGTTCTACTGTACCAGATCTAATAGTTAGCATGAGCAACCAAATGTGGCTTCATTTGCAGTCAGATGACAGCATTGGCTCGCCAGGATTTAAAGCTGTTTATCAAGGTTTGTTTCTATGTACACATGTAACATACTGTATTTATACAATACAACACAAACATACGCCATTATAGTTAAAAATAATACCAGGTACTGTACTGCTGCATCAATTCATAGTGTCCATCTACACCCAGTAATTCCAATATATTTGTATAACATGATATAAAAGATATGTCCGCATATTTTTATAATATCTATATTTTGAACTTATAACTTAGATATCTGCAAATAAAGCAAATGTAGTCCATTTTTAAATAAATAATAACAAAGACACATACATACATACATACATACATACATACATACTTTACTCTACCTTGCCCTGCTTAAAAAATATATAGTAAGTGAGTATTCCTTCATAAGTACGCACAGGTTTTGGGTAAACATTTTCACCAGTCACAGGTCTGATTCCTATGTTGTACTGGAAGCAACAGACGGCTGACACAACACAGACTATATGGACCATAACACTGAATCTCTCAATCACTTCAGTAAATGTATGATGGGAATGTTGCAAATGCACTGTGATGTATGTTGACTTAACGAAAAAAAAAGTATTTTTCATTTAAGTTAATTTAATACTGATTTCACTGATGACATTAGTTCTTATTGTAAATTAAGTGCTCGCATGAAGTGAAGTAATCAGTTCCATTATACGCAACAGTGAATAACTCTGCACTTGTGAATCACTGAGAAAAAAACCCATATCTACAGTACATATTTTTTATTGATACTTGACTGTTATGTGTCCATATGCTATTGCATGTTAGTCCAGATCCAGAGCTAAGGAAGTATATATAAATGGATATCGTAATGTAAGCTCAGTAATTTAGACTTACTTACTTACAACTTAGATTTAGACTTAGCTTATATATATATATATATATATATATATATATATATATATATTAAACTATGCTAACTGTAGACCAGAGAGCAGCAGGTTGTCTACACCTGCACTTGACTANAGGTTGTCTACACCTGCACTTGACTATGTTCATGCAGAATATGCTTCCAACTGATGCACTAAAAAAACATAATATTTATATAAAATATTCTCACATGTGTCCATATGCTATTGCATGTTAGTCCAGATCCAGAGCTAAGGAAGTATATATAAATGGATATCGTATAAGCTCAGTAATTTAGACTTACTTACTTACAACTTAGATTTAGACTTAGCTTATATATATATATATATATATATATATATATATATATTAAACTATGCTAACTGTAGACCAGAGAGCAGCAGGTTGTCTACACCTGCACTTGACTATGTTCATGCAGAATATGCTTCCAACTGATGCACTAAAAAAACATAATATTTATATAAAATATTCTCACAGAGGAATACCTTAAACGTTTTAATTTCATACCTTGAATCCCATACACCTCAACCCTTTATGTCTGTCATATTAAACTTTTTCAGCCGTACAACGTGATCTATAGTTATCAAGGTTAATGGAAAATGAACTGTACAAAGAGATTTATAAAGAACTCTAAATGTTCGGAGAAAATGTCATTCAAATATTTTGTAAAATAAGCAATAGCTTCAATTTCTATTATGTCTTCATGCTGAAATATGAATATATTGAGGATTCTGGTATAATTACTTTGTAAGGAAGTCTTGTTGCCCTCTCACAGAGAGCTGTGGATAATACATGTTGACTTAAGACAAGCTATATGGAACAGCAATAGGTCTTCAAGCAATGTTTTCTGCTTCAAATGTCACAGTCTACAGGGATTTATTTTGAAATCTCGAATATAGACACAAAGAAGAAATAGATGGCCGTAGGAACTGTAGTTACTTTAAAGTACCAGGGGATATAAAAACACAACTTAAACAAGCCATACAATCATATATTCAAAAGCAGGAAAAAATACCCGTGTCATAACAACTTATATATTCATAATGTCAGTGTTTACTTTCTGTCCAAATGCCTGCGTATGAATTATAACATATTTTATACGCAACGAAGACATAGCTGTTAAAGTTTAGTATTTCGCTTGTTGAGCTATTTGTGCACTGGTCGAAATTGTACGCTCAAAGCTATAAATATTTCAAAGAAGAATGGCCTTGAACATGACATCTTAAATACAGCTATGTCCTTTTTGTGCAGTTTTTTATTTAGATTTTGCTCTTTAGTGCATGTAAAAGAAAAGAATGAGCTTCTTTACCGCTTCTCCTTTAATGTGAGTATTCTCTATGTGTCAGCCAAGTCCTTCTGGTCTTGTAGTTTGTCAAAAGCTCTTTTTTCATGGGGCAGATTTGAAGCTATTGTTCGAAATGCCAGAAGCCTTTAATAATGAATTACTGACAGAAGATATTTCTCAATGTTATTGCTTCAAAGGAAATACATCCCTGAATTACATACAAATGAAACAAAGCAGATTACTAAAAATATTATTATACAATGGATTTCTACTGTTAATGGATGTGTATGCACTTGATCTGATTGTGCGATCACTGACTGTTCGTTCCTCAGCATTTTGTCAAATACTTCAATATATATATTTTTATTTTTATAATGAGTTTCTAAAATAAGATTTATTAAACTAGTGCAGCAGCATTGTTATAGCATATACTGCAGGAATTATCTACAATCTTACTGACATACTGTTTAGGCATGCATTTCCAACCATGTCCTGCATTGCAAATAATAATTGTCTTTTACCACATGATATTCATATAATGTTTCCTGAGGAAATTGGCAAATAAATCATTTGGATGGATATGCTAAAAACAATATTTATTTTTATTGTATAATGGATATTGATGTGTCTCAGTAAGGGTGACAACAGGAATTTTGGGACCCAGAACAGAAACTTCTTTGGTTGCCCCAGAAGTCGACCTGTACATCATGCTGGTGTTCTGGGGTGTGCTCAAACATTGGCTTGACTATGACTATGTTTGACCATCCCATCCTAAGGCGCTTCCCTCACTTTTTCTAGAAATACATTTTTACATTTTTACTTAATAAATGTATTTAAAAAGTGTAAGTATAACATCTATATCTCTATCCTTACAAGGGTGAAATAAACAGAAGTGTTCTGTGTTGGGGGGCTTGGCCTTTGAGGAGCTAGGGACCCAGAGATTCCCCTATTATTTTCCATGCCCCTCTACCTTCTCTCTTCTGCGTCCCAGTACGTTTACAATATTTGATAACACGTTTATGTTGCTGAAAGAAGCTTAAAGGAACACCTTAATTATAGAGAGCATAGGACAGGCTTGTTGTTTTTAGGGAATGACACTGGAATAGGTAGATAGTAAATATTTTTTTGCAAATTTGTGTGTTAAAACAAAAGAGTACATATACAAAATACTACCACTGCTTACTATTTCAGTTCTATTTGTTGTGATGTGTGCAGAAGGAATACAATTGGACAGCACTGAACTGCTATGGGGGGAATTGCCTATAGGATTACAGGGAATTTTCCTAGTATTCAGGTGACTTTGGAGGCCACTTGGCAGTCCCTTGGCAGTAGGATTATGACAGTAAGAGGTGTTGGTCACAAAGTTTTTGTCTGTATAGAGCAGAGGTCACCAGGATGTTCGCTATGTTGTATCGGAAGGTAGCTATAATGCTCTCTGCATTGGAAGCTATCTGCATTGTATAAGGGTAACTATATATGTCTTTATTATATTGTGAAATGTTGTATTAGATTGTAACTTTCACATAACATAACTCTGCACACAACCCCAACAATAGTTGATCTCACCCATATGTGGCCTCCTGCAGATCTCTTTCCAGGGCCACTTTGATTTCCCAACCCTACCCTGGTCTGTGATTTTAGTGAATCAAATCATTCAATCAATCAATCAATCAATCCCACATACTACAATTACATTTAGTTTTACAGGTGTTTGTAAACTATACAATGTTAGGGTCTGGCAACATTTCTAATGAATATTGTTCTCCATCCATATCCAATGTGAAAAATATGATTTCTTATAACTCAAGAACTGAACCGTTTGATTGCATTAACTGCTAGGAAATTCTGAAGGAGCTGTATCAATCATGGGAAAATAGATTCAGGACCTCACCAAGGTAGAACACACAATGTAACATACTACTTTCCATTTTGTTTTTCGTTTTGTACTTAAATAATAAGGGTTTGGCGCTCACATAAATACATTGGTGATTCGCTGAAGTTATACAATATTAATAACTCTTACATAATTATATGCAGTTTGGATGAGTGTGTAAGGTAACTAAAACGTATTAATTAGTTACTCTCTTGCATTTGGTAATATACTGGAAACATTCATAATATAGTAGAACCTTTTCTGTAAGGTGTAAAGTTTCAACAACATAGGTGGAACCTATATTAAAATGTCATTTTGTTAATAAATGTAACATACGTATTATATGAACACTGATGTGCTATTTGTTCCTATGGTTTGTATTGTTTTCTTGAATTAGTGTCATTATAATATTGAAATGTAATAACATTTTGCTAATTGAGCATTCCTTTTCTATTTCATCCAAATTTATTAGAACACTTCCATTAGCTGTTCCTATTGCAAACAAAATTTGTTAGTGACAAAACGCTTTAATATCAATGAAAGGTTGTTTCCCACACCAATGGGAGGGGAGGTAGGCAGATTTCACATCTACATCTCTGCGGTCACATCATTTGCAGTTAACAACCGATTCAGTTACACAAGTAGTCAGTGCTTCTTGCATGGCCCCATTGTATCCTCTGAAGAAACCCTGTTTGACTTTTGGCAAATAACACAGTCTCATACTTAGAACTATGTGTAAGGTTGCATCAGATGCTGAATCCTAACTGCTTGTGTGGTCACATTAGTAACAGTTTCTGTTTTCATCAAGAGTCAGTTTCAGAATGGCTGCAAAATCTGCCGACATGTACATAGTCAGAATTTTCATCCGCTACAGTATATGTCATACAAATGATTTGCTACAGTACATCTAAGCTTTACACTGGTATATTAGATACATTTTATCCCACATTTTATATTGGAGATCACGTTGCCATAATACCAAATTCCATTCTTCTGAGGTTAGTGTACAATGCAGAAATCACTCTTTAGTGAATACTGGATCACATGTAGGTATTAATACATTCATAGTTACATATTGAATTGTTTTAACTTTATCATTTAACTCTGATTGGCTGTAAGCTCTACCTACAAGAATCAGTGTACAGCGTATGATATATAAACAATCTAAATTATAGAATAAGAAAAATAAAGTTTACAAAACTCCCTGTCCTTTGCAACGTTTGCTCTCATGAAAGTGGATAAACATAGAACTACAGTATATCAGCTACAACTGAAAAAATAATGAAGGAAGGGAATCTGAAAAGTTTGTAGTGATGTAAGACTTTGTAATTTTGTAGTCACGGTACTGCATGTGTGGAGATTTATAATACCTAATATAAATGTACTGTATCTTAGGTGATTAAATATTCTAGAAGCGTTTGTTTATAAAGAAGGAACGGCACCATTTGCAGAAAATAATAAAATAAACAGACTCATTGAATGAAAATAATTGGAGTTTTTGAGCCTAACTATTTTTTTTTCCATTTGTACTTTTATCACGTTTCATACTTGGTTATTGGGTACTTAAATTAATTACACTGGTTTATGACGTGAGTTTTTATTGTCAGATCTAGACAATATCCATCAAGTATTGTTCATCAAGTACAAATGCACAATATTGATACAAAAAACCATATAACTTTACAGTCAGAGGAGGTAAATTTTGAGTGAAGCATATAAATTATAATAAAGATTACATTCTTCATGAGCTTTCTCATAAACCAGCAAATGAAAAGTCTAATCAAATTTTCCGTATGTATCACAGCCAAATAGACTTCTAAAAATATGCTTCAGGGAAAGTGTAATTTAGATAAATAGACATCTGTACTACAGACAGTGACTTATGTTAAGTATAAAGTGGCTACGTCCATTTTAAAGCATTCATATATTTGTTCCTACATTTGGTATTCAGGTAAATTATTTTACATTTTTGTTACATTAATATATATAAATTTTGATTTCACGACATAATAGAATGTATCAATAGAAAATATTTGTCATTGATAGTTAAGACATTTGGGACATATGTTAGGGACAGCCTTTCATGGCTATAGCTATATAGATGCATATTGCAGTATGGTATTTGTGCATTTACACAATTAGTGTGGCCATGTCCCCAGTCTATGTTGGAACTCCCCATATAACCCATTAAATGTAAGTAAATATCTCTCCAAATGCATACACATTATATCACAAACATAAATAATGAAATGCTGTTTAATCGAACTCATGTTATTGACCATCTTAGACCATCCAGATGAAATGACAAAGACATACGAGGTGTTTTATGTATAATATGCTTAAACTAATTCCTTAAATGCAGAAATACATTTGTAGCTTATGTTAAAGCGCTGCTTGGCACAGAAGAACCATTTTCTTTAATCTACCCCCCACTAGACATTTAAATAGTTTTGTCAAATATCACAAACTTGATTTGTGGAAATGTATTTTATCAACAGGTGTTCTGGTCTAAAAGCTTAAAATGATTTCTGAGATACTAGTAAATATTGCTGTTTACAAACTTGCCTCAAAAGAAACATATGGCATTTTTTCGGCTCAGAAAATGATTACAATATATTTTGTTAACTTACTCCAGCTACTGTACAAATAGATTCAGTAGATTTATACTTCATACTGAGAACAGTTACAGTACTTCAAAGATCTATTCCCCTATATAGGATGCCTGACAAAATCGCTTCCCTGCTTGCAACAGAGTACAAGGAAAATACATCAAAGAAAAATGAATTCCAATTAAATTCCCTGTTAAAATGTAAATGCTACCTTGGAGTGACAGAAACCACTGTGAGAACTTCCCGGACAGTTCTGCTGGTCTATTACATAAGTGACCTTGGTAGTGCTGGGGTTTATAGTGTTTTGCTCTGCAATTGTCGCTGTATTAGCAGGCAAATCTAGAAAGCAATTGCAGTTAATGGATGGATACAAGGTATAAAGGTATTTTGGGCAAATCTTCTGGACACGGGCTTTGAAGCAGTGATTCAATAAAAAACACTGGCTGAAGTCGTGATTGTTCCTATGGATAGGCATACATCATGTCATGAAGTCCAGCCCATCCTTTGTAAACCCATCAAGCAGGGGGTGGGACTTCAGTCATGATTTGCATAGATCACACCCTCATGCTCCACCCACATGCTGCTGTCTTTTTGCAAAAAGTTGGCGCATATATATATATATATATATATATATATATATATATATTATGTGCGTGCTAGGTTCTTAAAGCCTACTGTAGATAAATAGATCTAAAAGCCCCTATAAATTCTGTTTAAACCAATTTCAACTTTATTTTTAGCACCAGCTAGATATTATATAATCTGGGTCACCGTATTAAATGCAAATACATACGTTTACTGAAACCGGCGTTCACCAGCCATTTAACACAAGTGGAGGTATAGAGGTATATGCCATAGAGGTATATGTCTCTGTATCTGGCCTACATATAACCTATGTACACTAAACTGTAGTATCAGGAATGTGTTTAATTATGAGAAAGACACGCAAATCCTTAGGAAAAATCTTCAAAGGTGCTTTACCCACTGTATTTTGTTAAATGAAATAGGCATTTTACCAAACATATTGACTATGGATTACAGACTTAATCTGATGATGTCTGCCCCTGCAATAACCCTAATGACAAAACAAATTGATGGTAATTTAGAAACTGATGGTGCAATGCAAAATTCTCTGTAGATGGTGCCAAGTGTAGACGATGAAACACATTAGCTCATTAAGTCTAGACATCCACTAGAGAACTATTAACAATCTCTCACAGACTTAGATGCGGAAGATAGATATAATCAAAAGAATTATATTATCACTACTTCTAAGTAGAAGGTAGTACTAAAATATTAGCTGAGCCATAGTAAAATAAATATAAATATTGTAATACGGTGTATGTAGTTGCATTTTGTTTTATATCTATATCTAGCTATCTATATATATATATATATATATATATATATATATATATATATCTCGATAGAGCTGATCCAGAGTTTGGGAGTAAGGGCAAAACAGGCGTGTAGACTTGGGGAAAAAACAAACATTGAACTGCAGGGGAGGCAAATATAAACTATGACAACAAACTTAGCATTGAGATGTGAAGTTTCCTAGGTCAACTCTAATTTACAGATTAAATATAATGCTATGCAATTTATGAGATCTTTGTGCAAAACAAAGTGTTTTCTCTCTCTCTCTCACTCTCTTTCTCTCTCTCTCTCTCTCTCTCTCTCTTGCTCTATATATATATATATATATATATATATATATATACTAATTTACTATAAAATGTAATGTAAGTAAGTGTGGTGGAAAATCCTATAATAAGATTTTATTAGAATTTGCCAGCGGTTTATTGGTCATTACAAGGGTTGAAAGGAACAAAACATTATCACATATGCATCATTCTGTTTGCCTCACAGCTTCTAATAAATGTCAAAACACAAGTCTATATTGCTGAAAATGTAATACAAATTACAATTCATAAACAAAAATAATAAAAAACGATGCTAACTTTCTCCAGTTCTGGAACTGATCCAGCCTATAGGTTTGATCCAGATTTGCAGCCAATTATCGTGCTCAAACAAATTTTATTATGTTATAATATTTAGAATTTTCAAGGTTATAGTTTTCTTGCATAAAAAATTATTATAATTTGTGACACTTTGTTATACTTTGTTATACTGTACACACATTACTACTTTTAACATATTTAATATAAATTAATAAAAGATACATTGAACCATGCAAACGTGTGCACCCTACTGTATACTGTGTACTGTATTAGCCTACACATAATTAGCATGCATAAGAATCAATTAGTTTTAACACCACACATTGAAACATGGTTCGCTCAGGTGCTTGGATGACCTGTGTTTGCTCTCAAACCTAGTGTAAAACTAAACTGTCATATGTATAGTACACACAGTATTCCCTTTAACACATGGGCCTTAATTCACTAAGCGGGATTCAAGCTCATATTCTCCAGTATGTAAAATGAAACTGGAAGTTTGAATCTGATTGGTTGCTATGGGCAACATCCCCACTTTTCAATCTCGCAGCTTAGTAAATTTAGGCCAGTGTATCTATGTATTGGAAATAATGTTGTATAATTATATACCACATGTCTTTTCTTTTTAATTTGAATGCAATAGAATTGTGAAGTGGATATATTTAGGGCTATAACAAAGCAGTGGGAGAAAATGTAGTATCAAGCCATTGAGTCATAGACCAAAGCTACTATTAGACGCATACTGGAAGATTGGGGGCTAAGGTATGTAGTGATGTTATTCTATAGGCATGTAGCAGTCTTGCAATTGGCAGCATTTAGAGTGTAGATAAATTCTATGGTAGTTTCCATAATTGTGTCAAAACAACAGTGTTGCCACATGTCACATAATGTAAATTAAAAGCTTTTCAGTGAAATCTGCTAGAATGCAATTATCTAACCAATAGGGGGTATATTCACGTTTATTAATATGCAGAATCAATTTTACTTACAAAAAGAAGACTGTGAATGTATTACTTACTCTTGCTATGGGATAAATTCAAGCACAAGGAGCAGCCTATAGTGCTTCAGGAGTGGGCCAATATTTGGAAACATAAGCTGTTATAAATAATGATAACATTGTTTCAATATTGATATTTGATGTTATGAGCAGTTTTCTTCTTTATTTATGTTTGCATACAGCCTGATTTTATATATTTATTTATATATATATATATATATATATATATATATATATATATATATATATATATATATATATATATATATATCTGTGTGTGTGTTCACTTACCTCTTTTGTGCGTCTCACCTTTCTTTCTTTTACATATAGTGAGTGGCAGGGGAAATCAGGAAATCATTCTTGAGGCCCGCCCTCAGATATAAAGAAATAATGCTAGGTCTTGGGGCCCTCCGGAGGATTCTCCTGTTCTCTGGTGGGCCAATCTGACACTGGGTGCCGCCATATAGTAAATAAAGCATAGTGGTAGACATTTCTAATGACACTCATTTATTAGCTGTGTACTGTCAAAAACTTTGTAATATACACAGACTCAATACTGCTGACAAGCATAGAATATTATGTAAAGTATCTTCTACGGTCTAAAAAGAAGATGCGCACTTCGCTTCCATACTTTATCAAGGCATCCTGTCCCTTTTCTTGTATAACATACAGGAGATTGGATACAGTGGGTATCGTTTTGCACTTGAGGCATAGATGTGAGTTTTGGATCTGGTTCCAAGTTACTAAGGTTTTATCTCTGCCGGGTTTTTTAAACATATATTTTACAGTAATTTCTTTCATTTCCTTTCACACTTACCATTACTGTCATATATGAATATAGAACAGAGAATGCATTAATACAGATTGGGTGCTTAGCTAGGTAAAGATCAATAAAACTGCAGAAAAGCTGCCTGTTAACTGACTGACGCCCTATTCTGTATTACTTACAATGAAAAAAAAAATCTCTAAGTTCAAATATGAACTACTGAGATGTGGATCTATCGCTATTTAAATATACTGTACTTTACAGCACTCAGGTTATACAGTGATGTCTCAATGAGAGAATGTGTTTGATCTGAGCTCCACAGGTCAGCCTTGTAAGCCTGACTTCTCTTTTTACATCTCCAGGGGCTTTTTGAAATGTCAAATGCCATTCCTGCTAGTAGTGGTTTTAGAATGTACCTTGCACTTCACTTGATGGTATTTTTCTCTAGTTACAGCATGTGGATACAAAACGCTCTCGTTGTTAATAAGTAGGATAAATAGATGCCAAGGGTTCCCTTAATGTTTAGGAGTTTAATTTGGTCATTCATTTTGGCATATTTTAATACAAGGTGGTTATATTAATTGTGCTGCAGTTTCCTCTATAAGTAAGAATTATGTTTCTCATATGTGCTTATACGTTATAATAAATCATTTTTATTAGCCAAGGCTTTGCTGAGTGTACCTATTTTGGGTGAGAAAAAGCTGTCCTGCTGGCATAGAGTCCTCAATATATTGTAGCTGAAGATCACTTTATGGATCATACTGTTAATTACTATCTGCGTTTGTGTGACATGTAATATGGAGAATACACCAGTGATTTAAATTTCAAGGAAGGCACTGTAGTATTTGAAGTCATGAAATACAGCATGCCTAGATTGATATTGGAATATTTTGCAGTTCTGAAAATATTCCTAACCTTTTATTAATATGTCTATGTTTTTAGGTGCTATTTAATGATGCTGAAAATGACAGAGCTAATAACGTTTCATATTGTATGTAACCATTTTTATTAAATGAATTTGTCATTTCAATTTGGTTCTCAAATGTAAGCCTTTCATGGGCAGAATCCATCTTAGGGGCCAAAATCAGGACAAATAAGCCCCACCAGGCCTGCTAAGATTCTGCCCAAGTCCCACCAATTGCGTCAAATTCAAATAAGATTTTACTAAAAACCATTAATACCTATCAGTTTGTCTTTTTATTGGGACACGCTGGTAGGTTGGCGAGAAGGCAAGGCCTTCTTTTTGAAAGAAGTTGTCAGCATTTAAAAAGAGGCCAAAGTAGTAACATACCTTACAAACTAAAACAACAACCAAGGGGTATATTTAGCGGTGAGATTGCAGTGAGGTTGGAAAGTGGTGTTGTTGCCCATAGCAACTAATCAGATTTAAGCCCCCAGTTTCATTTTACACACTGGAGAATGTGAACTCGAATATGAGGTTCCTATGGACAACATCCCCACTTATCAATCTCACTGCAATCTCACCGCTTAGTAAATATACCCCTAGGTGTCCAAAGAAGTTAATCAGAGAAACTAATCCTTGACACACCCAATTAAAAACATAAATGACATACCAGGAATCAGCAACTAGGTCAGGTTCCTCCATAATATTTTGGTACATCAACTGTGACTGCATTACAATATCATAGTACTTTCTTTTGTGCCAATTTTTATACCTGACCCCCATTACTACTGTTGCACTGTTCCCCTTTGCAAAGGAAAAAACATATACAAAACAACCTAAAAGATGGAGGGAGGATCTGGATCCAGTCCCTTGTGAATAATAACCTAGGTCAATAAATTTCATTTAGTTATTTATTTTTATATTTTACAGTAAATGTTTATCCTTGCTTAATTTCCAATTCCCAGTGTCTGGATTTGTTTTGCACATTTCTATGACTTGATTTAATTTCATATGGTACATGCCCTGGCCGCCTTTAAAGATGCTAAGTTATGCTGTCACCTGTACTTATACATTAGTTCTATTTCTTACACATATAAATATCCAGCTGTCCAGGAATGCTTTGAGTCCCTAGTGGGATCACTAGGAAAATGCTACATGCTGCTTAGCTGGCTTAGGGCTGGTTGGAATGATTGTGAAGTAACATATGAGCAGCACCCTATATCTATCTCCACCAGCCCTGACTGACAGGAGTCTAATGTTATCTAACTTAAAATTGCAAGTTTGCCTATACTCTGATTTATTGTGCCCAGGCTATAAAAACATGCTATAATACTACATTATAAAAATAAACATATAAACCACCATTTAGTAAATGTCCTAATGTTTTCACAAGAAAACTTGGATGCATTTGCTGAAATATGTGAGCCAGCACTCTCCCATTTCTACCTTTTTTTATTTTACTTTAAATTGAGGTTTGCATACATTATATTGTCAAAGAACATTTGCTATTTCAAACTTATAATGGAAGTTTTACAGTTAGAAGTAACTGAACAAATAGATGCAAAATTGAACTTGGACAAAACATGTTGCAATGTGAGTAGTACATATTATTTTGTTCCCATGCAGGGAAGTGTTGGCAATATTGTACAGTTGGGCAAGGGAGACATTTAAATGATACCCAGCGTTGGACTGGCCCACCAGAGAACAGGAGAATGCTCCGGAGGGCCCCAAGACTAGCATTATTTCTTTATATCTGAGGGTCGGCCCCAAGAATGATTTCCTCTGGTGGGCCCAAGATATCCCAGTCCAACACTGATACCGTAGGATATTTGTACGCAGAACGTTGATCCGCCCTAGTCACTTAAGGCAGAGGGGAGAATGACAGGGAAGTTTACTCCCCTCTCCTGCTCAATTCGGTCCCATGTCTGCACATTTGTTTCCCTTTATATTCCAATTCAGGACCCACCTCTTATATCATTCTATTTTTACATTTTAACATTTTAATAATGTATTATTATTTGTACTTTTGGATTGTTCCAATGTGACCATTGTTTATTTTACTTTTTATAGTAAAGAATGTAAATCCGAATATCATAATGAAATATTACACACTGTACTATAATATACTATACTTACTGGATCTTTGCAGTCCATGTTTCAGTTTAAGTTGACAAAAAGCTATACAGCTGCATCCCCAGGATGAAATGTCTGTGCCATGTCTTTTCTATAGATCATTCATCTCCATTAAGCTTTTATTAGCCTTTTCAAATCTATAAAATGAACAGTTAAATGCTTAATTATTTTGCTGTTTGCTTGCGCTGGATTTGATTTCTTTCACACTGTGCTTGAATGTATTGATTTTCTGTGTGTTTAAGCATGACCTGTATACTGAATGTACTTTGTACAAAGCCTCATGTTATACAAATGGTAAAAGTATAAAATAAGCATAAAAAGTAAACATACCTGCAAAGTAGTTTTGGACTGGATTGAGACATCCATGACATTCTATATGCCACAGAGGTCTTAGCGTGTGCTCGTACAGGACAGGAGGATTTGCCATGGTCCTAAATCCATTCATAATATCTTTTATGCATACACACGCACCAGTCTTATATAATGTTAATCTACAGTATGTAAAGCGCAGTTGTTTTGTTGTCTTTCCTATCAACAGGGGAATTATAATGCTCTATGTATTGTTAAATGTTATACAAATGAGAACACAGCTGCGCTCTTGGAGAGCAAGTATGGCAGGTTGCATATAGGCACATATCAGCCAGGCACAAAGCATAAACTGTACCAGATTCTCCATTTATCATATAAAAGTGCTGGGTCATTTACTGTTATGCATATTAGTAGTAGTAATAGTAGTTATGCAACACATAACCATAGGCACATTCACATTTATCAAAAATGTACCGGTAGTTGTATTGTACATTCCCTGCCACAGAACACCCCTAGGAACAAAAGCATTGCTGCAGTGAGTTTTGTAACTTCTGGCCAGCAGAATAATCTTTGACAAAAGGTATTGAAAGCATTAAAAGGGATATGGAAAATATATAAACTTTATTGAACTGCTTTTAAGTTTTCAGGATGAATTGACAAAATTTCAGCAGGAGGCAATATAAAACGTGTAGTCTGGAAATCAGCGGAACCGCATGTAAATGGTTATAGTTTTTTTGTAATTAAGTGGTAGCATTTGCCAACTCATTTATAAATTACAGGGCATAATTGAATTTGTTTAGTAATTTTGTTCTATAAGCAAAACAGATATTAAATGTCAATAGCACAAATTATAATACAAACAAAAAAGGTCTAGAGATATATGCATGCAGAGTATCTGACAGATTGAAAATGGAATAGGAACCGAAATACTGTAATTAGAGAGTGTAAAAGAAAATCTAATAAAACACTTGTTGGTCATTGTGTGAAAGCCAGTTTGGGTTATGACTATAAGCAATATAATGGATACATTCAGAATTTCTGTATTCACAGGTACACATGGAGCCGTAGTTTCATTTTAATGAAGACAAAACACAGACAGAAACAAATTGAGGTGTATGTAACATAATGATTATAAGGGAAAATGTAGATGGGAAACAAAGTAAAGTACAAGATAAGTACAAGATAAAATACAATAAGGATGAGCAATAGCAGTGAGATACTTCATTAAGTAAGCATCATAGAATGCATCCAACACACAAGTCTAAAAAGAAGGATTAGAGTAAACTATATGTAGTATTATATACAATGTATTCAAATAAAAAAATCATTGCATTAACAGAAGTGGATACAAAAGGAAAACTAGACAATATTCCAAATTGTTACAAATTTGAAGGGGTGCCTAGTTCAAAAAACATACCAAGAGGTAGTACTAAAAGTAGCATATAACTGTCTCCAACCAGTCAGTTTTACAGACACATAGTATTTTAAATTGAAAATGAATGTGATTTTGTTTTACCATTTTCCGAGATTAAATTATTGTATGCATAGTGTTTTATTATTTTATTTGTTTGCCCTTTTGTTTAGAAATTAAGAAAGGTGGATGTGGAGACCCAGGAATTCCAGTGTATGGCAAAAGGAACGGCAGCAGCTTCTTGCACGGAGATATACTAACATTCGAATGTCAGTCAGCTTTTGAACTTGTTGGTGAAAAGACAATCACATGTCAACAAAATAACCAGTGGTCTGGCAATAAACCAAGCTGTGTCTGTAAGTTTTTCATTTTTATGTATTTATTTATTTATAATGTAGGAAATAAAGGAAAAGTAAAAATGAGAAAGTATATAGGCGTTTTCAGGCAAGGAAAGTACATCTTCGAAAGATGAATGTATTTTGTGAACATGGTTGTTTAGTACAGGATGAAATGTAAAATTAAATTAACGACAGTAAAATTATAGGTAAGTTACACCAAAGACTGTTAAGCTGACCATCTTGTCCATGACTCTTTTCAGATGCAAGTCACTTTCCACCATTCTGACCTTTAAGATCTTTACCAGGATCCTGGCCACTTGCCTTAACTCCCTCCTCCACTCCCCTATACACAATGACTAGGTTGGTTTCATCCCATACCACCAAGCTATAGTTAATACCTGCAGGATCATAGACCTTATTGGTATATCCCATTCACCCTCTACCTCTGATGCCAGGACTGAAACTAAAAATCAGCCCTGACATTGAATTCACACAGGCCCACCTAGAGCTATCCACTAATCAGACTGCTGATAGTTATCCTCTTTTCTAGCCAGCAGCCAGTCAGTGAATGGCTGTCAGCACAGTGATTAATGGATGGATGAAGCTCTCCAACAGCACTTGGTAGTGGCCCATCACTCCAGTGGCCCATCTAGCATTTGCCAGAACTGCCAGATGGCCAGTCCGTCCCTGCTTGATGCTGAAAAAACGTTTGACCGCCTTGCTTTTCCTGTCCTGTACCCTTGAATATTTTGTCATATCAGGTACCTTCCTCCAGGGTCTTTTTTTCCTTTATTCCACCACCCTCTGCTAGTAAAAGGGGCTTTGATTTACCAAATTATAATTACCAATGGTACCCATCTGGGTTGTCCATTTTTGCCCCTCATTTTTGCCTTGATCAGTGAGCTCTGCATGTGCAGGATATATATTGTTGATGGTTGCAAACATAAGCTCTCTCTCTTCGTGGACGATGTCCTCCTTACCCTTACCCACCATTTGATATCTGTGCCTAATCTTTTCCTCCTTTTTGAGCGCTATGGTTGCCTCTCTGACTATATGGTACATTTTTACCTGAACGTGCAGGGGGTTAAACTCCCCTGTCACTACCCTCTCTCTGTCGGAAAAGGTTCCCTTCATTTCAATCTTCCCCCTACCCACCTAGTGTAATGCAGGTAAGCAGGAGGGAGATAGGTCCAGCCTAACTTCAAGCTTGATGTTGCTCTAGAACATATCTGGAACGTAATACAGAATTTGGTCCAGACAGCCTTTTTCCTTCATTTGTAAATTAAATCTTTTAAAGCTATAAGCATCTCAATAACACAAATGCTAAAGAAGCATGATGATCATTGTAATAAATAAATGTCTTCTGCAAATCAGTAACACTTCAATTTCGTAGAAAGTGGTATTTTCATGATTCTTCAAAGCTATTTTTGTTTTATCCTTACAGTTTCATGTTTCTTTAATTTTACCACACCTTCTGGAATCATCCTTTCACCCAACTATCCTGAAGAGTACGGAAACAACATGAACTGTGTATGGTTAATAATATCTGAGCCGGGAAGCAGGATACATCTGATATTCAATGACTTTGATGTGGAACCTCAGTTTGATTATGTCGCTGTAAAGGATGAAGGCATTGCTGAATTGCCTGCTCTTGGTACATTTTCAGGAAATGAAGTGCCCTCTCAAATTGCAAGCAATAGCCATGTTGTGCGTTTAGAATTTCAATCTGATCACTCGACTACTGGAAGAGGCTTTAATATTACCTATACAAGTAAGCATTATTTTTAGAAGATGTGGAGAGGATATTGTGATAGATCTAATAGTTGTTCAATATTTTACCTTGATTGATTTTCAATTGTCATATTACATTTAAAAAACATTCCTTACAATCGTCTTTTTTATCCATGGAATTTTTTTGTGAATATGTGAATAAGTTATTTTCCAAAAATTCGAAATATGACCTGACATATATTTTTTCCCTGTGCTTTTCAAAGTATCTAGCATGTATTTACTTTACATCCAAGCCAAGTTAAAGGCAACCATGCTAAAATAATAATGAGTAAAGTAGGAAGGGATAAAGGCAAAAAATTACACTTAGCTCCATTACCTAGTGAAAAACAGAATAATTGTTACAATTTAGAGCTCCCTAGTTATCCCTGAACGCCATCCAAATAGGCCTTTGGAAATCTCTGACATCTATTAATGCTGATAGCATATCAAAGAATGCAAAAGAGTTAACCAGGTAAGTTTTAAGTCTTAAATACCTTTCCAGCATAAGGACAGTACAAGAAATACTATATACGTCTCATTAAAGTGTTTGTTCAGTGATCAAATAGTGGTAATCAAGGCATTTATTTCCAACAATTTGATCTGCAACCACAGAAAAAATATTCTTATAAATTGGTTATGATTAATAACCATTAGTAATTATTGTAAGACGATTACTACTTAACTTTGTTGCTGAAAATATAATCCTGTTACAAACTAGAAACAAGCAATGTAGGTAATCATTCTCCCAAAACTATATATAATATATATGGCATATATATATGACATGCATCTTTTAATGTATTACCTTATTTTATGTGTTACTTGTTTATTAATGCCAACAGCTTTTGGTCAAAATGAATGTCATGATCCAGGAATTCCAACAAACGGGAGGCGGTTTGGAGACAGATTTCTTCTCGGGAGTTCAGTATCTTTCCATTGTGATGAAGGCTTTATTAAAACACAAGGGTCTGAGTCTATTACTTGTATTATACAGGAGGGCAATGTAGTATGGAGTTCAACTGTCCCAAGATGTGAAGGTGATTCATTTATTTTATTACATCTAATGTAATAAATAAGGTTATGAGCATATAACAGTCCTCTTTCAACCAGACTAAGAGGTTTATCAAAAACTATACTGTTCTCCCATAAAATTTAGAGGTGTTGCTTATAATAGCCAATCAGATTCTAAAAATCTACTCAGTAAATGATGGTTATTTGGTTACTATGGCAAACACCTCTCTCTCTCTCTCTCTCTCTCTATCTCTCTCTCTCTCTTTCTCTCTCTCTCTCTCTCTCTCTCTCTCTCTCTCGTGTATTTACAGAACAGTTGAGTTTATACTATTGTGCTATGTTATTAACAATTTTAAAAAGAGTGGATATTTAGCAAGAACAGTACTTTCTTTTCTATATTTCTTTTCTATATTTCTTTCTATTCACTAATTTCCCTTAGTTTAAACATGGATAAATAAAATTTCTTACAAGTCTACTAAAGTGTAAAATAAGACATCAAAAACTTAACTCGACAAAGTAAACTGACTGTTGTGAGAGCTGTCCACTATGATTTAAGAAGCATGACAGGAACTCCGTATCACCAGAAGTGCTTAATGTTTTTGAGCAGATTCTTTCCTAGGCATGTTCACAAAATAAACCAAAATTAGCATTGCTTAGATTGCATTTTCACAATATAAGCCAAAAATATTTACTATCATATATAAAATTTGGAATAATAAATGATTACATTTGCATTCTATAGCACCATGTGGAGGACATTTGACAGCATCAAGTGGAGTGATCCTACCTCCAGGCTGGCCTGGGTATTACAAAGATTCCTTGAACTGTGAATGGGTGATTGAAGCAAGTGCTGGACATTCGGTTAAAATCAGTTTTGAAAGGTAGAAAAATGCATGAGCCCACTGTGTGTGTATTATGTGCATCCACATCCTACATGTAGTTTTATTCCTTGTTAATCAGGGCTCGAAGTGGGGTGGTATACAGGGGTATGGCATACCGGCACTTCTCCCACTGATGTTATTGAAAAACGTAAAATCTCCATTGACTTCTATTATATTCTATGTTTCCATACCGCCACTTCAAAATGTCCATAACCCTACTTTTAAATTTCCACTTCGACCACTGTTGCAGTTTTCAATAAAGTGTAAATTCATTTGTGTTATTTAAAACAATAGCAAACGTACATTTTTTAAACTGATAATCTTGATAAATGGCAATGCTGCATGACACAGGCAGCTGTATGATTGATGGATGGAGCTTATGTATTCTGAACTGTAATAAGGCCATCACTAATGGGAATCCTTGACCAATGGTATATTTAAAAGTGTCATTTATATACTTCTTATCATCAATATTAGTTTATGCTGACATTTTTGCAAGAATATTTTAAATGATAACAATATAGGAACAATGAGGAACAATATTCAACAACTCCTTTAATTTGCATTAACACACACAATTTGATGTAATTATTATTTTTATTATGACGGTAGAAAGAACAGGGATTGTATTTATCCCACTCTTAAATAAACCTATAGAAAGAGACATTATCCAAACATGTCTTCTGTGTTTGTCTTTAATGATTACAATAAGCAATCTGTCATTTAGATCTATGCATTCAAATGTAATCTACATTATGATTTCATGACTTTTAGCCGTTTTTAAAATTCCCATTTTAGTAATAATCTATGCTGACAAGTACAATATTGTACAGTGTTCTTGTTATACAGTTCAGGAGGTTAACATCTCTACAGACAAATCTGAATAGTATTCATTGAACAGTGTTATATTGTATCAAGAGAGGGTGTCAATTCACTAGTAAGAAAAAAGATAGCCAGTGGAGAATGATTTCATGCTTCATCATCTGTCATAAATCTAAGGCCTAAAGATTCAAGGAGCAGAAAATTGTTAACGCAAGGTTCAACAAAAAGATGTAAACAGACATGCTGGGCAATATTGTGGTTAACCCTCTCCTAGCAGTACATTGATCAGTATAAAGCATGAAAATGGATCTTTAAGCTAGTTACTGTAATCAGAAGGTAATTATCAGGCATAAGTTCACAGTGTGACCAAAGCCGCTTGTATGTGAATATTAATTATTCCCTCTCAGTTATGATACCAAGAATAGTTAACACAGTGGGTAAATGCCTTGCTATGATTAAATTAATTGTTAGCTCAGTGATTAATGGTAATAACATTATGAAGCTTGGCATCTTGCTGACAACCCCATCAAAGATTTCATTATCATTGATATTGGAAGACTCACGTTGTTTACTGCTTCTTTATGTATAGGTCATTTAGAAAAAAAATGCATGTCTTAAGATATTGTTGTTATTATTATTGGTATTGTTGTTAATATCCTTTGTTGCAGTTTATTTGCTATTAGAATTTTATTATTATTAATTAGCAATTATAACAACAATATTTGTCTAACACTTTCTTTGGGTAAATTAATTTAATTAATTCCATAGTTGTGGAGGAACAAACATTAAGCAGAACATTAATGTGACTGGTGGCTAATCATGTACTTGCAAATTTTAACAGACACCTTGAAACATTACTCATCATGTCCAGGAGAGTAACAGTTCAACTTTGGGTAAATAATTCTAAATATTAGAAGTATTCTTTGTATTGAGTAGTTTTCTGGTCTACAAAGATGCTCCATTAAACATATGATAGAGACAAACTGTACCTTGGATGTACTGGTGATATGCTGCTGTAATTATACACTAGTGCCGCTTTTCTTTCTTTTATGTATTGTTTGGTTGCAGTGACACTGGAGATTGTTTTCTAGTAACCTAGAGTGCCGTATGTATATTAATTTGTACATTCCTTTCCCAGATTTCAGACTGAAGTAAACTATGATATACTTGAAGTGCGTGATGGTCCAGCAAACTCTTCCCCATTAATTGGAGAGTATCATGGAACACAAGCACCCCAATTTCTCATAAGCACAGGGAATTACATGTATCTTCTATTCATAACTGACAATAGTCGTTCAAACGTTGGCTTTCTAATACGCTATGAAAGTAAGTCATTTTTGTGTTTTGGGGCAAATATAACTTAGTTATAGTAATCAGTATTAATTGAGATAGTTGTTGAATCCAAGACTAATAACATTTTATTTCAGAAATGTACACAATAACATACTGTATATAAGAGTCAATCTATTTTGGTCAAAATGACAAAATGGAAAAGTAATCAACAGACATACATGTAACTCATAAAATTCCTTTGGGCCTCTCTAGTCCTTATTCTTTCCTCTACCATTTTATTCTTATTGATTTGTCTATATATCTCTTATACAAGTTTACTTGTTTTGTAGTAATTTAAAAATAAATACAATGATATAAAACTAAAGCAGCCAAGGTATAAACTATAGGTGTTATATTGCTATTGGGATCCCAGTAGAAAAAAATATAATTTAATTTATTCTGTGCAATATAGAACATTCCTTATTTACTAAAAAAAAAAAAAGCAGAAATGACCTGCTTTTATGTAGTGGAGAAATAAATAGATACATAACGTCCAGATTCATACTTTATTTGAAGAAGGCCATTATGGATTAAGAACGAGAATTCTTCGAGAGTTCCTCGAGAATTCTCCTTAACCAAAGCTATTCTTGCCTTACCATGGTTGCAGTCTTCCACCCTTCTACTTATGCACAGAACACCAGAATTTTCAAGCTGCATCTCTCTCTCCCTATTTCTCTCTCTCTCCCTCTCTCTCTCTCTCTCCCTATTTCTCTCTCTCTCCTGTTTAAATTGACCATAGACTTGCGTCTGTTTCTCTATGTTCCAGGAGTCACTGTGGTACTACTAATAATAATCATTTTATTATAAAGATATTATAATTATATTTAATAATATTAAATATAATATTATTATATTATTATAATTAATTTTTATTTAATCAAAAAATTGCTACTAAGAATATACTATGCAAAGAATAAATATACTAAGAATAAAATTGCTACTAAGAATATACTATACAAAGAATAAATATACTAAGAATAAAATTGCTACTAAGAATATACTATACAAAGAATAAAATATACTGAGAATAAAATTGCTTGATAAAATTAATAAAATAATAAATGAGATTACATTTAGAAAAGAGGACCCTGCTGACAATTTAATGTGGATTAAAAGTCAAACAAAATGTGTATGTTTAAAAAATGAAAAGAACGTGCTTGGAAATTTCAGCACAGACATGAAAAGATAGGTCTTGAGGAAAGGCTTAAAAGATCATTGTCATGGAAAGTTTAGAAGGGTTCCACGTGTTTTGTAGGTGAATGTGCAGTGAAAATGAGCACTACATATGCTCAGAATGAGAATGTGTGCAGAATGATGGGCCCGCTGTTGCTCCTGCCTCCGCATCATTCTGCTCTGCAGTTTTTCTCATTTAAATAGAGAACCAAGCACCATGTAAGGGGAAGATGCAAGCTAGCTGCATGACTATCCCCAACCCTTCATTCCCTGCTGCCTAACCCTAACCATAACCTTCCCTTCCCCACTACCTAATCCTAACCTCCCCTTCACCAGCAGTTGTCGGAGCTTCCGGCATACTACACCATTCATATAACTGACTGTCGGCATACCAAGCTGATATTTAGCTGTAATCTTTATCTATGTCAAAAATAGGACTTTTGCATCAGCAACTACATCTCAGGGCTAACAAGCTGCCCTTTTTTTCTATGTCCGATCCAGAGTTGTGCAGTCTGTAATAATGTGCACCTCTAGGTCGTACCCAGTGGACGTTCCCCATGAGATAGTCCCAGAGGCAGCAGGGAGAGGATGTAGTTAGACACCTAAGAAGTCTAAGTCAAGTGATGGCTATAGAAGATGTAGTGCTGACAAGTGAAGTGAAGGAAGTGAAGAGAAAATGTGTTTCTAGTGATGTCTACAGCATGAAACATGCTTATTTGAGCAATCACTGTACAAATATACTAACAACAGGATTCTATGAGTACCTACATATTAAGAGAAGAAAACAGAGATTAGGTTACACTAAGGTGGCCTGCCTGAAGCGACAGTATTGATCAGAAAGCTTGTTGATTCTGACAGAGATAATAGGATGGAATAACAAACATTAGAAAACCACATGTTTAATGTTGTCATCAATAGTATTTATTGGACATTTTAATGACAAGGTTACAGAAAAGGGGGAGTAAGGAAGGATGGCAGGAGGGGTTTGATCATGATGTACAGTACCTAGTTAAACTAGAACTCAGAATGGAGCAGATATAAGGGATAACAGACCCATCTGGCCTCTGAGAAAAGAACATGCGTAAAAACCAAGTAAATAATACAAGGAGGAAGAATTTTCTTATATTTATGAGCAATACGCATAGATACAAGCTGAAATAAAGTAATAAAGGGTGTCTGTTTGTTATTATTCTAATCCTTATACATGAATAAAACATCTTGTTAAATTTGAAAGTATCTGTTACAAAACACAACAAATACACTGATTCCTGGTGAAAAATATGAAGTGATAGTTAATATTAGGCAAGTCTAAGTATAGGCATTAAGTATAGTCATAAGCATAAGATAAAAAGGTAAATACATTGTGGAAAGACTATGTACTCCATCAAAAGATCTCAAATTCATCTGTAGTAATGTGTACATTGCAGGTGTTACCCTGGAATCTGACTCTTGCCTTGACCCAGGCATTCCAGTAAATGGTCATCGGCATGGAAAATACTTTGGTATCGGGTCTTCTGTGACTTTTACCTGTGATTCTGGTTACATTTTAAGTGATGAGGAACCACTTGTTTGTGAAAAAAACCATCAGTGGAACCATGCATTGCCCAGTTGTGATGGTAAGTCATGTGAATTGGGAAATGTTCCTAAAAAAACATTGAGAGTGTCATTTAACAGCATTTATTAGCAGTATTGTCAGGTCTTTAGCAGATACACCTGCATATCCTCAATTTTGATACATGTAGATTATACAATATATTATCGGGTGCTACTGGGTGTTAAAACAAATTCATATATACTTGCTCATAAGTAGGAAGCTCTGAGACAGATTGTGGAATGGCCTTATGTATAAAGTAACATATTTGTGGTTTTCTCTTTGCATGTGTTAACGACTATAAACAATAAAAAGATTCGACATAAAATTTTAGTCGGCTTTAATTCTATCATTTGAAAGTTGTCATACACATACCCATATACAGAGAAACAGGACGACAACTATTACAACAAACATGACCAACATGTGACTAACATATCCTCACAGCCTGTGCTTCATCCTGCCAGGCAGTAACTCTATTGGCAGTAGCCAATAGCAGTTCCTCCGGTTGTGGCGGAGGTTCAATTGCAGACACCTGATGTGCGGTTCTTTTTGGCTTTTTCCAAGAAGGTGTTACTTTATACATAAGGTTATCTATACAATCTGTCTTGGAGCTTTCTCTCCATGAATAAAAAAGTGTATGTAGACTGTCAAACTTATTGAGTTGTTCCTTATCTTATTTAACTAAAAGAGAAGGCTAAAAAAAGAAAAAATAATAGGCTTTAATACAGATTTGAATTTAGTTTTAAAATGTAAACTTATGCTATTTTTAAGTTTTTAAGACACATTGGAAGCGAATATTTTCTGTACCATCATGCCTGTCAGATGATTTACTCACTTTAAATAATGTCTTGCATATCATCATCTAAATATCTGTCTACATCCCCATTTTATCTGTAAAGTATAAAAGAAATAACTCCCTGTTGTATGCAATGGATTCACTTTACAGAATGTATTAGTAAGAAATTGGAAATGTCTCCATATGAATGAAAGTCTGTTTGTCCAAGGGACCACTTGGCTATTTCTCTTATGCCATGAATGTTTATGAGCATACTTCATAAATAAAAAATAACTACTCTAAATGAATAATTCAGCATGGTAGTTTAGCTTTTGTTTCAACCGTGTACCTCTACGGGGAGAAATATCGTTTCTTAGCATATTAGATTGCACAGGTGTCAGTTTAAAATATACGTTTTCGTGAAAATAATAACGATTAAACTGTGAACCATTTATCAAATTTGAATGATCCACTAGCAAGATACAATGTAACAATAGTTCATTACATGGTTAGCAGTGTGTTAATTGGCTAATCTTGCCATTTTTATCAGACAATCAATCATTCAATTTAGTTAGCTAGACCTTTAGCAAAGAGTCGTATGATTGTATCAGAGAAGTGACCTCTCATGAATCAACTCTAATTTGTGAGACACCATTAGACTAAACGGTTATTTACAGCTTTCTTTACTGTCATATATGACAGAGATGATATCTTTATTGCAAGGAAGTGTGATGTTTTTTTAATCTAGTGTAGCTTAATACTATTGTCTAATCTGCTTTTTTATTTCAGCTTTATGTGGTGGATATATTCATGGGAGATCTGGCACAATCCTATCCCCAGGTTTTCCTGACTTTTATCCAAATTCTTTAAATTGTACATGGACAATTGAAGTATCTCATGGAAAAGGTGATGTATATGGATAATTATATACACTACTGTATATTGCACTGTAGACAATGGTCATTTATTGTAGCTGTATTATTGAAATATTTATCTTCCCTAAAGATTTTAGCTATGGTTGCTGCATTGTATATGAATGCACTGTCCTTTCTTTTCTTCTTCCTCTTCTTCTTTATAGTCTTTACATACTGTGTATTGGTTTTATCAGTGTTACAATGATCTATTCATAATGTAAGGTAACTGATTTGAATTGAGTGTTATGTGACACAGTGATCCTGTAACTAGAATCATAATTAAAAAGACACCTTAGTTACATTTTACATCTTATGCATTATAATTTTGTTGCTTTATTTATAATTTTGTTGCTTTATTTTTTTGTTGCTCTAGTTCACAGAAACTAGTATGATTCAATAATAACAGCAATAACACAAATAGTGTTTTTCTTTGTCACTCTGGATTCTTTTAGAATCCTATGTTCTATATTTATTCTTTATTATTTGACTTTTTTTTGCAGGTGTACAGCTGGTATTTCACACCTTTCACCTTGAAAGCTCCCATGACTATCTGTTAATAACAGAGGATGGCAGTTTTACTCATCCTGTAGCCAGACTGACAGGTTCAGTTCTACCTCCCACTATAAAAGCTGGCCTTTTTGGGAATTTTACAGCTCATCTACGTTTTATATCAGATTTTTCTATTTCATATGAAGGATTTAACATAACATTTTTAGGTAAGAAATGTATGCACAAAAAAAATTCAATCAACATGAATATTTTGAAGGTAAAATAAATTATTATAATGTTCAAGGGTATATGTTTTAAAAAGTATTTTTCTGTTTTTTGCATGATTTGGTAATGGCTGATTAAATATTAGATAAAAATATTTTATTTTAAAAGTGTTCTGCATAATGAATTATAATGCTTCATTTAAAATAAAGAATTACAGATTTAGAATTACAGTCGGAATTTCTATTTTGAGTTTTTCAATTGGTCCAGCATTTAAAAATAAATTCAGTGCTAGAGCATGGTTGCTATATATTGCTACTATTTTATCATTAAAAAATTAATAAATATATAATTTTTACACACAATTTGTTAATTAATTTTTTTTACGTTTCATTTTGTTTTATCAGGCAGATGCTCAGCAAAAATGAGCTCTGCCCATACTCAAAACAATAGAAAGATGGGCACATTGCTGCATGTGCATCCAACTACTCTGCGCTAGTGGATCAAGGAGATCCACTATACTAAAATGAGAGGAGTTGTTCTTAATTAAAGTCGAGTCCGAACCGTGAGGACCACTGACCCATATGATCAGGTCTGCTCGACAAAGGAGTTGTAAAACCGGTCCCCAATTACTGAAAGATATAGCATGCCAAAAATATGGTGACCTCAGTTTCCAAGGCAAAGACCTGGAGCATGAATTATGTTTTATGAAGAGCCTGTAGTCTGATATAGTCTGATGTTTGCCATAAAAACCCTGCATAGTACAGTTCTGTACAAACAAGCTGTATGACTGCAGATTTCCTCCTGCTTATGTTACACAGTAATGTTTAATGTGGTGTGGGGATCTGGGGATCCTCGCAGACATGAAAAATCAATAAGATAACTGCTCCTGCCTTGATAGAAGTTTTCCTAGCTTCACATGCAGGGGTATAGTGCCTCATGGGCAAGTTACTAACAGTTAATGCTTCTCTTAGGAATATATGCTATTTTTTTTCCAACGGCAGCTAAATGTACCTGATGTTCCTCTTCTGTATAATGAAATCCAGGTATGTCAGTATTTTGGGAGTACCACAGTTTATTTTCACTTACACTCAAGCAAAAAGTTTGTAAATGCAAAATGAAATGCATTGATCTGAATTGAGGACATTAAAACAGACTTCTCCAATGCTTGCAGAATCATTGGAATATAGTCATCTCCTTTTTATCTCTGTGATAATCAGGTAAGGTGCAGTAATCTATTCTGCCAGGAGTTAGACATCAATTTGCTACAGGCCAGACATAATATCATACTTTTAAAGTTTTACTTATCTCTAGACATCTCATCACACATGTTAAAGATACAAGAAATGTAGAATCATGTTGGCTGATTCATCTGTATTGACTTCTGAGATATGATTATCCAATGAACCATGTTATCATTCTCATTTGACTTGTTGTTCAAAATCAACCTGTGGACATCACCAAAAAATAGGAGCATTTTAGTAGCTGTATAGATCAGACTTCAATAATTCCCATGATTCAGATTGCAATGGCAACCTGACATTTGTATACCCAGTGCGATTTGTCCCGCTGTGTCTCCCATGCTGATGCGCACATGATAGTGAGTGGTCCCAGCTGCCTAGCCGGGAATCAAGGCTGGAACATGCAGAATACTGGAGCTGTGTATCAATAGCTATAATTGGCAGACAGAGGCACCTGAACATTTTACTATGGGGGTCTAGTCCCTCCCTCCTCCCCTCACGACTCCCCCTCAACCCCTCACAGTGCTCCATCTAGTAGCCGGAGTGCCAGCCACTGTGCGAATGGTGCTCCAGTTACACTGTAATATCAGCCCTGCACCCCCCTGTTCCGATGCCTATGTTTACAGGGGCAGCATGCTTCTGTTAGTCTATTTACAGGGTATTATGGAAACATTGCTGCTGAGGTGTACCACAATACAGTGAGCTACACAACCCAAGCTTGGGGTCTAACCAAGAACTGGTCTTCATTAGGTCCCATAATGGTGGGGACAGGCTTGACAACAAAAGTATACCAAATGGCTGGAAGCAAAAAAGAGGGAATATGCTAAACCAGAGACAAAACATGCACTGATATACAGAAAATGAGGAAGATAAAACATACACACAAGCACAGATGAAGTCTGTGGAGTTTTGTTCTATAGTAGATGGAATATTAAATATAAAACATTTAGACTTTTTCAAATTTATTCTGTTTTATTAGACAGATGCTCATTGAAAATGACCAGATTCCTTACAGACCAGATTCCTAGCTAGACAGCAGCCGGAACTTTATTTGTCTTTATTTTCATTGCACTATTCCATCGGTACTGTAATATAAATTCATACTATCTCCTACCGTGCTCATGTGTTTTCCTTATCTTCAAGCCTCGCTGGTTTACTGGTTTTATCTGTGCACATTCTGAATGTTGAGAAATAGGGTGGCATATAGTTTAACATACTGACAGATCATACATGTTGTCTTCTTCATCATGACTTCAAACATAAACACTCATATCTTCACAGGCTTTGATATATTATTGTTGGAGACAAACGTAATAAGCAATGAATTCAGGAAAGAACATTCATTTGTAAACAATATACTTTGGAAATCATTCTGGCTTTTACATATAATGTGGCAGTCGTGTATTACCATGATAAAAGATGCATAACATCAACAGAAACTCTGAAAGTGCCAGTGGTCCTAAAATCTCTGTATAAATATGTCTTACTGTAATTACCTGAATATCACTCTTTATTTTACACGTTATTTAGAAAGATATGATCTTAATATACCCACACCAAAAGTTTTTTACAAGGCAGAAATAGAAAACTACCCAGTTTAATCGTGAAGTTTACACCAGACGTATCTGTTACATTACATTACATACATTACATGTATCTGATGAAAACTTAAATTCACATACTCATAATATGTTGTTACTGACTTCATATGGGATTGTAGACTCTTGACCCAATGGCCTAAATTCACAAAGCGGGGAGATTGCAGGGAATTGAAAAGTGGGGATGTTGCCCATAGCAACCAATCAGATTTGAGCTCTATTTCATTTTACACACTGGAGAATGTGAGCTCAAATCTGATTGGTTGCTATGGGCAACATCCCCACAATTCCCCTGCAATCTCCCCGCTTAGTCAATTTAGGCCATTGTCTCAAATGTTCAGAAATCTGATTGAGGATGATTAGGGAATTATATTTATAACTAACTTTATAAAATTTTGCATGTAAGGTTTTTATGGGAGTTAGCAGAGGGTAATTTTGCAGCATTTTTTTGGTAGGTCTACATATTTAAATATTTATTTATTATTCATTTTCTAATTGTTTTTAGTTTATGGTGACCGAACAAACCATAAATTTCTTTTGTCTTTTTAAGAGTATGACTTGGAGCCTTGCGATGATCCTGGGGTTCCTGCTTACAGTAGAAGAATAGGATTTCACTTTGGTGTTGGAGATTCTCTAACATTTTCCTGTTTTCCTGGATATCGCTTAGAAGGCGCCAATAAACTCACCTGCTTGGGCGGTGGCCGAAGAGTGTGGAGTACACCTCTTCCAAGGTGTGTGGGTAGGTGGTCACATGCTTTCATTTCGTTCATCAAATCGTTAACAGGAAAACTGACAGATTTCTGTTTATTCAGTGTATAATATTTTCAGCTTTTGGTTTTTATTGAAGGTATGATTAAAGGTCTGTTACAAGATGTTTTCAACTGAATGAGTATGAAATGCTGACTGAAGAGAAACGGCTCACAAAAAGGTGTTTGTGTACAAAGTAAAACATATCAATTATATAATAATATTCAAATGAGCTATATCTCTATGAATCTGGGTACTCTGGGTAAATTCTGGGTCCAGAATTTAACACTGGTAAAATGTCCAACATTACAGACATTCTCCTTAAGGAGAGCACCATTACGGTGTATAATGTATTATAGACCAGGGGTTCTCAAGCTATTTTGCTCTGGGACCCGATCTTACAAAACTTTTATTTACACGACCCCAGCAAGTTACAGCCGAACATTACCCCTATATATATTTATAAATCACACACTGATATCAGATCATCACTTTAAACAGCAATAAGTATATGCTTTGTACCAAACTATACAGCTTCATAAGGTTAATTGGGGTGTTAAAATGGGCTGAAAAGTCCCCTTTAACCCTTTGGCACTGCATTATATGTGCATCATGACTACTGGTAATCATATGGGACAAATTAATGTAAAGATGGACCTGTTTCAGTGCAGCAGTCTAGGCGGCGGAGGGCCACCAATCACCTACTGCATGCTGGGTGATGGTCTCTCGGAGGAAGTCTCAACCCCATTCAGATGTGAGCGTGATCCACTGTGGGGTCCTGACCCACAGTTTGAGAACCATGGTTATAGACCATGCTTGCTCCGTGGTACAGTAATTTGAATATTCAAATAAGCTCTAGGGACATGAGCTATAATGAGCTTTATCTCCAGCACCACCCATTGGAGCCTTTGAAATGACTGGGAATGAATGCCAAGCCAGTACCATCTCCATAAGGAAGAGGAGCTCATCTGCAGACAGTTGTTTCAGGATGCTTGCCATCAGTGCAGAATGGGTATCTGGCTGGCTTGGTGCGAGGTTTTCAATGTAGCTCTACGGGGACAGACATTCCCATTAAGGAGATCACAATTAGTCTTGATTGGAATGTCTTTAGAATTATTGATTAGAAATTATATAATAATAGATATATTAGTGCCTTCCGCTGTAATTGGAAAACACACCATTTTGGTAAGTGGCACATTCATGCACTGGGTGCACTGGGTCCAGAATTTCACCCTGGTAAAATGTCCAACAGTGGGGCAGGACAGAGCAGAAACCAATCTTTTTGGCTCTGTAGGAGCGGAACGGATGCACATTGTATAGTGATGGCCACATTTCCAATCTTCATGTAGAATCTGTCTTAAAATAGGCATGAGATACCATTATTCCTCACAATTACAGGAGTTAAGATTGAACAGGGATCAGGTCCTTTCTTTTTATAGTTTTTCTTCCTGTCACACCATCACAAAAACTGTCATTATTCTATAAGGTTTCCAACATATTTCTATAAGTCTTCACCCACATTGAAATGAATGGTTTCAGTGTAGACATTGATGCACAGTTAAATACGTATAAGTTTAACTTTAAGTGTGTGCATAATAGTTTTTTTTGTGTTATATGAAAATTATAAATATCTAAAATCTATAATATTATCTAAAATAGATTACTATAAATATATGAAAGTTATTTAGTTTGAAGAAGGAAAACTTTGGACAGGGCTGTTGCTATTTATATTATTGTGTTAATCTGTTATCACATTAGTTTTTCTCATCAGGCAAACCTAGCGTGTCTTGCTACTTGATGCTGTGCTGTAAAACAATAGGTTGAGGCATTAATTACAATGCAATAGACTGAGGCATTGCTGCAAAGCAATAGATTGTGGCTGCAAAGAGCCAGGTTAATTAATTGACTATGCAGATAATAGCATAGCAACAAGTGAACGGTACAGAGACAATGTGAGCCTGTGCATATAACAATTTCATGACTAGAAAACAAAGAAGATAAATTAACTCTATAATATTTCCTGTTAGTTCCGATTAACAGCTTTCAGCCCAATACAGATAGGGTTGACTACTTTTAGTTTCTCCCTTCAGGGAGTAACCACAAGTCGTCAGCAATTGGGTGTGGTGGAGGGTGTGATTTTCCCTGCCTCATAGAATTGCTATGAATGGGCCGGTGGGATGTCATCAATCACCATCCATTCTTAGTAAGGAAGATTTGCCAATTCTCCCAGGATACTTGGAAAATTGCCCAAAATATGGTAGTCTGCCGGAAATTCAGGGAGAGTCAGCAACCCGGATCTAGATTTAAATTACAAAAATAGAATTTAGTGCAAACAGAAGTTTAAGAGTGCTCCAGATGCTAATGTAAGCACAATGGACCAGGGGGGGAATTCACTAACTGACGAATTTAAGAATTCGTCA
>JABWIB010000010.1:72937-84717 GCA_016617825.1 Platyplectrum ornatum | reverse complement strand
GCTCTCAGTTTCATTTTACACTCTGGAGAATGTGAACTCAAATCTGATTGGTTGCCATGGGCAACTTCCCCAAATTCGAATTTCACTGCAATCTCCCTGCTTAGTAAATATACCCCTTACTCTATATACAGCCCTACTCCATATACAGCCATGAACCTAATGAAACATCTGGATGATATATCATATCTGTATCTATCATACATGATTCACCTCCTTTTGTTAAATATACTGTAGTTGTTGTGTGTAATAACCCAATATGACATAAAGGCCATATTTATAGTATATAAATGACCAGAGAGATCAATTTCCAATAGATGATTAAATATTATTATGCGTGCATACTGCTCATTTATATATACAACATAACAAAGAGATTTGTTTCTGTTCTATTTATATTATTGGCCTTTATAATTGTTTTATTTATAATTCACAGTAGCCTCATTAATTAATGAATAGAAGAGAAAAGCATTAATGTAACCAGTGTCGGTTATCTATCCGCTAAAAAGATCTTTGTTTATCAAAAGCCAAACCGTGGAAACATTGCATTGTGACAAATGCCTGTTCAACATTTAAAGAGAATTGTGTCATGTTTTCTACAAGTAAGCGACTTTTCAATTTCCTGTCTCATAAGAAGTGAGTATAATGGAATTTCTCAAGGGAAAAATTGAACAGTGTGCTTACAACACTTCAGCATTCCATATTATGTCTGCAACTGGAGCACTGGATTCAAAAGTCAAAATGACCCAGAGTACAGGGAATCTGTGATGTACTGATAAGCACTATAGTGACATCCAGGGGATGAGATTTAGTTTGCTTGTTGAAACAAAGACAGCAAATATATTTGAGAAGTAAACAATAATTTAAAGGGATAGATAGATAATAGATAGATAGATAGATAGATAGATAGATAGATAGATATGAGATAGATAGATATGAGATAGATGGATATGAGATAGAAATGTTCCGGCATCGCTGACACACCACTGAGTAATATAGCTCAATGTAACAAAGTGCTGGCCAGGGGCTGGCTGGCAAATTTTATATAGAACATATGTATTAGCGGGATCTAGCAGCCGGAGGTGACATCACAGGCGCGCATTCCGACATTCACTGAAGCTCCAGGTAATTGGCATGTGTGGCCTGTGGCCCTGAAACACCAATGCTGTGGCGTCCCGGGTGCCGTCTGCAGCCTGCGCCAGCCTGCCCCTAGTGCTGGCCTACATGTAGAACAGGCCCGCAGTGTGCACAGAGCATCACTCACCATCACAGTAGTTTTCCATAATGGTCAATTCTGTGTTAATTTTGAGCACTTTTATAAAATACTGACAATTTTTATAATAAAAAGTCCATTATTATATCAAAATAAAGTTTATAACTACTTAGTAAATATATTCCTATAATATTTAAAACTCTGAACTATAATTTAGTCAATAAAATGGGCACATTTAGTAACCCGAGTGGCTGTTATCTGCTGTCATTAAATTATAGGGGAAATATCTTTATATTCCAAACATTTAAACACCTGCGTAGCAGCACAGCGGTAAGCGACATAAATACTAAATACTAGCAGGGGATTATTAAAAACAAAAAACCTTGTAATAAAAGTGTCCCTCTTATTTGATGCTAAATTTATATTCATTTAATTATCAGTAGACATATTGAATAATACTTACATAATAAACTTACATAGCGCATCTTCAAAGCTGATATGAATTTTTAAATGCGTAAGCAAAATGTTAATGCTTCATATGATTAATCATCTGTTTCACAGCACAGGCATTTTATGTTAGTTTCACATGCCATATATTGCATTTTCTTCTTTTATGAATGCTTATAAAATATGCTCTTCAGGATCATTATATATATACTAAATGCAGCAGCCATTCTCTACTTTCCTGGTTCTTTTTATTATGTAAATTATATTCATTGTATAAGGGTTATTTGATTAAAATAGTCTAACTATGACAATATGTACCTTAAATATAGGATATTTCAAATGTTTCTTATGCCAATGAATGTATTCCAGCTTTGTCTTTCTGGCAAACGTAAGATAATCTTGACTGAATTATTATCCCTATCTTAAGAGTCAGTAGTTTTAATGCTATTTACTCACAATCGACCTGCTCAAGAGTTGCAGTTACACCCTTTTAAAGGTCAAAACAGAAGTGTAGACCTGAGCAAAACCCTGTTGGAATGTGAGAGGAGCAAATTCACTGGGAAAACACTTTGCTTTTACATATTTACACCTTTTTTGCCCTTACTTCTTATCTATGGATCATTTACTAGATCCATGGAACAAAAATGAAGCTATGTGTTGCGAAGGGGAAGTCATTTAATACATGCAAGTAAAATCGTAAGCACACAGGTTATGGGTTGAACTGCAGAAGCTTATACCAGTTGTCATGTTTCAAATGGTTTTATTTTTGTTTTTTTAATACATAGAAACATAGAAATTGATGGCAGATAAGAGCCACATGGCCCATCCAGTCTGCCCCATTGTGTATTTAAAACTATACCAACCCACATTTAATCGCTATTTTGTACAATCATCTAAAACAGTGATTCTCAACCTTTTTCCTGTATGTACCAGTTACGCATTATGGAATCTTGTCAAGTACCACTGACCAATCTTGTTCTGTCCCCTTTAGCTTACGCTCTTTTCTTCACCCACACCCCCCCCCTCTATCTTCTCAGCAGATTGACATTAATTATATTTTACATATTTTCACAGACCCATCCCCCTTCTTCTATATATACATATTTGTTATGTTCTTTATGTCTTGGTTATGACTTTTATATCTATTTGTTACATATGTTATTCCATCCTTAACATATTTTATTATTGAAAATGAAATACTTGCTGTTTAAACTGTACCCATCAGTTCTGCATCCACCAGACAGGGCTTAGCATACCATCTGTACACTTACTACACTTTTTGTGGATTGCTTGTTCTTTAACATGTGAAAGAAACATTATAAATAAGTCAATCTATTAACTGAAAATGATCTGTGCCTTTTACTTGCACTATACATGACATGGGGATTCCGAACTGCTACTGCATATAGCAGAAGCACAATATGATGACCACTTTCTAAAGCATTCTCCTCTTCCTCTGCTCCCTACCTCTCCTCACTCATCTCTGTCCACACACCACATCCACCACCACCACCTGGTAACCACATCATATACATGCCTCCAGGACTTTACCCGAGCCGCCCCCTTCCACTGGAAAAGCCTACCCCAACCCTTTAGGCTACCTTCTTCTGGCCTACCCCTCCTCCACCTAATCTCTCTACCCTCTAACCCTCATCCCAACGTCTTCTGCACTATCCACCAACTGGTTTAAGACTATATAGAGCTTTTTCTTCTTCACTATGGAGTGGTTTATTAATTTGTTTCTTGAATTTTAATAATGTGGACTGTATCCAGTATTATCCAGCATTACTTACATGCATATCATACCATACCATACCTGTACTCCTAATTACAGGGTAGCAAAAAGGCAGCCAATACAGGGAATAATAAAAAAAACATATGTTTGCCTTTATCTAAATACATTTTGTGTAATGAAAATCATCAGACTTCTCTTTAACTGTCTAGTTATGAGCAGTTTTTTCCTCACCATGGTTCGAGGGAAAATTAGCTGTTATTACTTCTCCAAGGTCAATGCCCGCTGTCCTTTCTAAAATCTAACTTATGAAATAGCAAAACTAACTGATTTACTCTTTGAAAATTTGGTATTTTTGTGGGGGATTGTGTTACGCATCTGTTCACTCGGATACTTATACTAACAAAATAGAATAATGTTAACACGTTTGCTATGAACATACATATGCCCTGCACTATAAGCGTTATTGGGGCAGCTCAGTGGCTCAAGTGTCAGCATTTTTTACACAGGTCCAAGGTCATGAGATTGAGTTCTGCCTGACGTTTGTATGGAATACTTCTGTATGCATGTGCCACACTCCAAAAATATTCTAGGAACCCTAAACTGTATGTGTTTTAAGGAACATTAACGCTGTAAGCACTAATGGAGGCAGGGATTGATGTGATTAATTGTGTGGAATCCTTCAGAAGTATAAAAACATATTATTATTAAAAAGTCAAATGGAGGTTTTGCTTTTACATAGAGAATCTAACACACTGCATAGCTTTTTGCGTAATTAGCAAATTAAGAAATTTCCACATGGGTTCACTCTGATCTACACTTTCTCTTGCTAATAAAAAAAACACTACACTTGAACCTTGTATTAATGTTATACTAAAAGAACAACTCAAGGGCTGAATATAATTTTTATAATCCACGAAAGAACCAAGCACATGTTGTGGATTTTAAGCATTTGTTATGATAGCATTACATTGCCTATTAGACATGTAAAGCCTAGTGTTTGGTGGCCCTATGAAAGATCTGTACTAGACCAAGGCTTATGAAGATATCTGGTTAACTCCTGGGCCTAAATTAATACAAAACTGCAAGATTAGAAAAATGGGGATGTTGCCCATAGCAGCCAATTAGATTCCAGCTCACATTCTCCAGTATGTAAATTATAAACTTCCAGTGGTATATCGGAAGGCATGTGGTACTTAGCTGTACCTAGAGTGGCATGACCCCAATATGAAATGATAGCATTAGCAATACCAAATAATCTTTGATAATCTGTTTATGAAGTTGATGATGATACATGCATTATCAAAATGTTATAAAACATGATAAAAGTAACATTTTGCATGATATGTGTTGTTACCTGGTGCACTGTATATTTTAATTTTATATTTTTAATATGGTTAAAAGATACAAAATAAACATACCTCCAAACTATTTCTTTTTGTTATATGTTAAGTATATTTTTTGTTGTTTACATTGTTCTTGTGCATTTTAATCTTTATGCTTTAAACATCTAAGAGCACTGAGAATTCACATGTTTTTAATCATTTGTTTTAAATATACCCATTGCCTTCAGCTGAATGTGGAGCCACAGTTATTGGAAATGAGGGAACTCTGCTGTCTCCAAATTTCCCAGCAAACTATGACAACAACCATGAGTGCATTTACAGAATAGAGACGCTACCAGGAAAGGGAATTCAACTGAGAGCCCGGACATTTCAGCTACACGAGGGAGACATCCTCAAGGTGACATTTCTCATCTAGTGTGCTGTTTCTCATTAGAAATGTTTAGGATAAATCTTCATTCATGTGCTTTTGGTAAGACATCCCCATATATGAAAAACATTTGCCAACAAATGAGACAAACAAAAAACAAGACAAACCGTGATGATAATATGCCAGCGTGTTCACAGTAACACAGCTATATAGCTTTTATTATCGCTGGATGCACAGGCAGATTATTGAACATGCAGAAACTCATAACTCTGGATTTCCAAGGAGTAAAGTATTCTCACACCTTCCCAGGGATAAAGTAAGCTGGACTAAATGAGCTGTATTATTGCATTATTGATTCTCTGTAGTATATCCTTTTACTATGGCTCACTGCAAGTACATGAGAGAGATGACCTTCTGTTGATGATATACATTTGTTCTTGAGCCTCATTTTGGCATTATTTATGGTGGTGGGAATTTTGGAGTGATACTGTCTATATGTGTATTTTCTCTCACTATAGGTCATCCATATGTGCGTTCTATGTAAATTCCCCTAGGTGTAAATTGAATTTATAATCTAGGAAAACTTCTTAAAGCATATAAAACTTGCTATTTAAATAGTCAGGTTTTACAGTTAGTGAACCATTGTATTGTTTGATCTTTCAAGACTATAGACATAAAAGCAGATACAAGCTGAACATCACCTTTTATGATTTGCAATTTTATATAAGAGAACATTTAGTACAAGTTGCCCTTCACTTACTTGTGAAGTTTTGGCACTGTCACTACACAAAAGACTTGACATCTATGGATGTGAGGTGGAAATCAATTGAGCAAAAGGCAGCTGTTTTATCTGTGTAGACCGACCCCATGTTCTCCCTTTTACAGTCACATTTTCACAATGCGATTTTACATTTCCATTTAAATAGGTAAAGGCTACTTTGTCCTTCACTTACACAGCCATTCCCAGGACACTATTATTTTGTATATATTTTTGTGAATTTCATTCATGCCGAATACTTTTTACTTAACTGTCAATAACTAGTAGAGCCATTAAAAGAACAGGAAGATTCCATGAATGTTTATCAATATTTATTTTCATTACAAAATAAAAGTTTACATTTAAATTTAGTAAGCATAGGATAAAGTTACTACCATTGACTGTTAAGTTTTCATATAGTTCTTTCTTTTTTATACCTTAATCCAAAATTGAAGTCCCCTCATACATCGAGTGATAGATGCAAGATGACAGCTTGGCTTCAGATTTCCAATTTCCTTTTAATAGAAGCTGACAGAAGGGAACAGAGTGGACACTTTCTTTTTTCTCCCTCATTGATGATCTTAGAAAAGGCACACTCCATTGAAATGTCACCTATCTTTTTTTGAGGTTGTATAAGTGGATTATCAAAAGGCTGAGGTTAAAAAACGTCAAAGAAAGGTTGCAGGTATAAATATTAATTGTATTAGGGAAAAAAAAAGAATTTAACATGTTTAAAAAACATAATTGATTGTATATGTTTTGACAGCAAGTAAAATGTTTAGATCTTTCATGTAACCTGCCAAAATGAAACACTTTATAAACAACAAAAATCCAATAAGAAAAGTACAAAGGAGAAAGTAAATATTACTTTTAATTTTATGTTCATCTATTTAAAATTAGGTCTATGATGGAAAGGACAGTTCATCTCGACTCCTGGGAGCTTTTACGAAAAATGAGTTAATAAAGTTAAGACTTAACAGTACCTCAAATCATTTGTGGATAGAATTCAACACCAATGGATCAGACTCTGACCTTGGCTTCCATCTCACGTATAGCAGTAAGTAACTTTAGATATATCTGATAAACTTATAACTGTGATAACTGTTACTTTATACATCTGTAAATCTATGGATTCAGAAACTGAACTTTTTCAGATCGTATAGTGTATTTGCAAAATGTCCATAAACCACCTGATAGCACTGCTACCAACAGATGGTGGCTTCAGTAAGGGCAATCCTGCAACATCTAGTTCACTCATCATGTTGTCAAACAGTACCAATGGTGCGTACATATCAGAAATATAATCTTTTCAATCAAAAGATTAATGACCTATTCAGCAGAATCTGCAATGATTTCCATCGAAAATTCAGTATAGAGGCATCTGGTGGATGACTGTGTAACTGCAGCATAATATTGTAACAAAGAATTCTGGGATTGTTCACACAAATGGAGCTTGTGTCACTACACAAAAGAAGATATCTTTCAATCACTGATTGTCTAAAACAAATTTCTGTCTAGTTATTTGTGTGGCTCACATTGGTTTAGTGATAGCTTTCTACTGTTACTAGCAGTTTTAGTAAGGTCACTGGGCTATAACTACAACTTTACTAGCTTGAAGTAATGAGAATTCTACTTTCTGACGTGATGCAGTTTCTATTTTTGAAATTGAAAGATTTAAGCAGCTGAAGTTGAATGTAAAAAGCTGAATATTACAGTGTATTGTTTGAGTCTGTCAGAACTGCTATAGTTATTTAGAAATCCACAGGATCTGTTGCAATGCTGTGCAATACAAATGTATATAAGAATTGTAATTCATTCATTCAGACGTTTGGAAAAGCAGCATGATGGAAAAATAAAGCAACATCTTAGTGAAGATTTGCGAGTTCCCCATAGACCATCCTGCTGTGCCAGTGTCTATTGGCTACAAAGACAATACTGACTGAACGGTTAGACTGTATGATGGTGTTACTGGCCACGTTCACTGCTACATTTATTTATGCATACATTTAGCAGTTGTGCAATATTTTGCGTTACACCTAAACAGCTTTAGTTTTTTGGGGTTTTTTTTATTTCATCTTGAAAAATAACAATTTGAAATATATTTGAATTTAAATCTGGTGATAATCTTTATGATTTTGTTGGAGGAGCAGTACAATTATTATTATTTCCCTGAGAGATAAAAGATTATGAAACATTTGCAGGTTTGTGAACTGCTATTTCTATCAGTGGCACAGAAACTCATTTAAACTGAGATCAAGGGCTAAATTCACTAAGGTGCAGCTTTAACTGCATGTGGAAACCATCCCACATCACTGCATTTTTACAGAGCTTCATCGAGCCAAAGTGCTGTATTTACTAGGAACGCTTTTATCATTTAGAGACTGATATACATTATCGTTTAAAAAAAAAAAGTGTGACCCCCCATGCCAAGTGCCAGAAAGGGCATGTGCAACAGGTAAACTAAAGGTGGCGGCATGACCTGTCAGAGACAACTAAATAACCTGTTCTCTGGTAAATGTTTTAAAATGGTGAAGGGCTCCCTCACAACACTACTGTAAAATACTTACAGTATATCCACATATTAGACTTTTATATCCCAACCATTACGGGACCACGGATGTAATAAAGCTTTATTAAGGTATACAAATCTTATTGAATGTATGGTACATAAAAAGCTCTTTATTTCCACTTATTTACATATTAGAGCAAATGTCCTATTAAGTGGGATATAATAAACACAATTGAGGAGGGGAGAATATTACTTTTCAATTGGATTAATATAAAGGAGCTGATCCAGAGTTTACGGCTGGCACAACCTGCGCCTTCTTTGTCCATGCTATTCGGGGCTGCATGATTCTTTGGAATTCCCCCATCCCCTGCTGCCTGCGATGTGAGTGACAGACATTCCGGCTTTTATAGCGATCGCTGCTCATCAAAGTCTGCATATTACTATGCCGGCTTTTATAAATGAAAGCCATATGAATATATTTTGTTAATGCTGGTACTTTCTCTATATTTGGGGAAAAAATAGTTTTTTTATTAGGCTATAAAATATCTGCAAACATTATTATTTTTAAATAAATGAATGAAAGAATGAATGTAAATGTAGGGACACGGTGAGGAAGAAACTGGCACAGGAGTTACATTGTGATGGAAGTGGTTTAGCTTCGGGTTTGCACTGAAAACGTGCCATACGTTTGCAAGTGACTGAACAATGGTTAGAAAAGAAGAAGAAGATTAAAAAAAAAGAAATCAGATAAGTTGGAAATGTTATCGACTTTAAATAAAGAGTCACATTAATGCTAAACAATGTATTTTATTTATATTTTCACTAAAAACTCTATCCTAATTTAAATGTAAATTGTAATTAAAATTTACTATAAATATAAAAAATACAACATCTATAGGTTCTAAGAAATTAATGTTTAATATTTTAGGAACTGCGTTTTAGTCTTTAAACAATAATCTGCTCAGAATAAAAATGAATGTAATTAAAACTAACCAGAAACATACTGACAATAACTGGATAGGGACAATCTCCTGTTGCTTTCTCAATGGCTCTGCCACTAAGCTAATTTTTTAGAACCAGGTGTACAGATTTAATTATCAAGGTTTCTTTGCCTTAATAAGGAGTGTTGCAAGGCTACAGAAAACACTGTGTGACTGTTGGAAGGTCTGTCTCCATGGCACTCTGTTGGCGCCAGGCTGCTATAAGACCTTCATTCCATCCTTTGATGTAAATTTAAAATGTAATCCTAAGAATTTCTTATCCTGAACTGTTTGAACAGTATAATTGTGTTCCTTATTTTAATACAGTAAGTACATAAAGGAAATGCATTCACAGCAATGATAGATCAGTATTTATAATGTGTGTGTATATATATACATACATTATAAATAACTCTCAATTACTGATCTATCATTGCTGTGAATGCATATATATATATATATATATATATATATATATATATATTAGTTCTGTCAAAGTATTTGAACAAGAAGATATCTTTATAGTTTTTATTACTGCTCGATGTAGCAGTAATTAATGTGGAAATGACAATCATTCTTGTGTAAACTAAAAAGCACATTTCCAGTTGAGAAGCTTTGTGCCATAATCATTAAGCCAGGATATCAGCCTGACATGCTGCAGTCATATTCTTTACAGACACAGGTGAATAAAAATTAGGATTAACTTTTTATATGTATTGGCAGGACAAAAAGCGGTTTTAGGAATCCATCAGTGTATCATTGAGACTTATTCTTCTCAATTAAAAGCAGACTTGCCGCGATTCCTGCTGTTCTCATGAATGAGGAAGATGTAGCCCTAGGCAGCTTCACAGCTGCTCCTATTTTTACTGTCCTCTAAACAGCAGGCAGGATTTGTAGAGAAAGTTGTTGTTTGGGTCTGTGGTGTAGCACTGCTGGGCTGCACTGATGGCAATCTTTGATTAACCTTAGAAGTGACATTAAATACATATTGCATCTTGTCTTTATATTATCCTGGAATTGTATTTGTCAATGCTAATGAGGGTGTTCAAGGGCAGAGATATGCTTAATCTTTTTCAAAATACACTTTTCATTATACTCCTTCTAAATACACATTTATGCTGCTGGATACATTCATACAAAGATTACAAGGTCAAAGAGACGAATGTACATTAATGTGAGTTTTTAGCGCAAGGTGGTTTTATTGTACTGTTCTTTTAGTGTATTACTGAGCTAGTGTTACTGTGATTCTAAGATATGACTTTTGCTGTGATGTACTGTTTTGTGCTTCTAGTGGGTATTTGAAGATGATTGGTCTAGTAGTTTCACTTGTTTTGTTTGACTATAGAAAAGCCAGTCTGATACACTTTAACCAGGGTAATAATTTGGAACTATATATATATATATATATATATATATATATATATATATATATATCTGGAGAAAGTGACGCCAATATTTCTTCTTGGTAGAAAGAGACCTAAGCTGCCATTTTAGAACACAGTTTAAAGAAAATGGGAAAAACATATGTCACAAAGGAGAAGTAGCTGATGGTCGAATGTGAAGGCTTTGAGGGTGCTGTGCTCTTCTTTGGATTCTATGGATTCGTTACATGTTATTTTATTTTTTTTGTCACTGAGATCAAATGAGTATTTTAATCCAGGTCTAAAGTCTAGATCCAAAGATCTGTCCGATAGGGGACTTGCACAAAAAGCTTGATCCTGAATGTATAATCTTTTTTTGTATTGTGCATGAGCACTCATCAGAACTAACCAATTGTAATGCTGCCCAAACCATTGCATTCCCCATTCCCCTATAATTGGGCAAGTGGGCTTCCCCTCTTAGTCACTGTACAGTATAAACACTCCGTCCATCTGAGTACACATATTTCCATACATCCACAAGTTCACATATGCCGGCAAACATACAGTGACCTAGGGATCTGTACAGGGAACTTTTCTTATGAAAAATTATAGATCTTATCCCTAAAGAGGAAAATAATTAAAAATAAAAATCATGCAAGAAAAATACTGGCTAATTTTGCTTATTGCAAACATCTACCAGAAAACTATGTTTGTACTCTATAGCTGAGCTCAAAGGCGGAAATAGAACTTTGTGGGCCCCATACCAGAACTTTCAATGGAGCCCCCCCTCATTCTCTGCAGCACCGCTATGGACAGTCACATATATATGGCAATGCTGTAAAGAAATAAAGCCACAGCGCTGCCTATATACACTAACACCACAGCATGATGCAAATATACATAACACACCATAATGCAAATATACACTAACACCACTGCATAATACATATATATACTCACACACAACAGCATAATGCATATATACACTCACACACAACAGCATAATACATATATACACTCACACACAACAGCATAATACATATATACACTCACACACAACAGCATAATACA
>JABWIB010000010.1:50191-72682 GCA_016617825.1 Platyplectrum ornatum | reverse complement strand
CACAACAGCATAATACATATATACACTCACACACAACAGCATAATACATATATACACTCACACACAACAGCATAATACATATATACACTCACACATAACAGCATAATACATATATATACACATCACAATAATAGTATTTCTAATATTGGAGCTGGAGCATGCACGTGAAATATATATAGTCAAATGTACATTTTGTACAAATGTATGTTTTTAAAAATGTACATTTGGTACAGGTTCAGCATAGGGTCATCCGTATTAGCTGTCTTAGTATCTCTACCCATTAATTGAAAAGAAATGTGGAGATTACAATCTCAGCAATTCACTGAAGAGGCATTTACTTCAAGAATAAATAAATAACAAATATTGATTGAATGAGCAATGTTGGTTTCATTTATAATTCAGTTTCTATCAATACCAGAAACTAACTTAGTATACTATCTCCAGAGCTGAGTTGTAGCAAAAACTAGCAAGTTGATCAAAGCTGACATTCAAGGATAAAAACAATATATATAGCAGCGAGAGTCTAAGGGTGGTTAATACAAAAGCAACATTTTTAAATGACTTATAGTTAATTATAGTCAAATTTAAGAATATTCTTTGATTTAAAGAGAAGCACACTATGAGGCGTATCACATACGTGTTTGGGCCGCACAGAAAGGTTTTTGAAAGGGTCCCAGCATAACTAATTCAATGTTTAGTCCATTTAAGCTTTGAGCCCAATAGTACACACCTTGCATCAGTGATAATTACACCCATATACATGTGTCATTCTATATATAGTATATATACTTTTTCTACAATTGGATACGTTATGTGTGTTTTACAGTGTCTTAAAGCACAAGGCATTAGGACACTGCAAGAATGATAATACAGAGCCTGGAGTTTCTATGGTTGAGAATGTTTTCCTTGAAGGTTAATGCTTGGTAAATGTAAGCTGTTTACTAGTATAGGTTTGCACTTTGTTAACTGAAAAGTAATAAAATACAAATCCTTATGATGAATAGAATATAATAGATTACCCTTGGGCATCATTACTGAATGAAAATTATTAATACCCTACCCTAGATGAATACACATCTCTTAGAATTTAGATTACACTAATTAATAATACACATTCTCTGTAATTTTTCTATATATTTATATATATATATATTTTTTTTTTTTTTTTTTTACAAATAAAGGTATGTGTATGAAGTCATCTATGTTTAAATTGATCCCATGATAATTAACTTTATATAACAAATATAATCTAAAATGAAATTACAGTAATACATTTTTTGGAAAACTAGCAACTTTGATGAGATGCACTATGCACTATGTGATATTTCTAAAAACAACACAGTTATTACTAAGGAGAAGAAAAGCTAGTTTTTATATTTGTGCAAAACATACAGTCGATTTTACTTTGGTTAATCATTCTTTTCTACTTCAGAGAATAAGGCACAATAATGTTTAATCAAATGTTATATTATATTTACACTAAAAAAAATATATATAATGAAAAATTCGCATATATATATATATATATATATATATATATATATTTCCCAGTGACAAAGATATGTTTTTTAATTCTAATGTTAACTGCACACTTGCAATTTAAATGTTGACTTTTTTAATCTTGTACAAATCAATTCTTAATTTAAAGCATACTTCAGTTATTCAATTAGGAGTCAACAAAGCTTGTTTATTTAAGGTCAAAGTGCTTATACTGAAATGTGTTCTGCATTTATTAAGCATAAGCTGAAATATTTCATCTAGATGCAGGGGAGATTGCAGGGAGTTTGAAAAGTGGGGATGTTCCCTATAGCAACCAATCAGATTCGAGCTCACATTCTCCAGTATGTAAAATGAAATCTGATTGGTTGCTATGGACAACATCCCCACTTTTCTATCTCTCTGCAAACTCACTGCTTAGTAAATTTAGGCCTGAATCTTGAATTGGTGTAAAGCTGTCCATTCACAGGACGATTTTTAGCCCAAATCCAAATTTTTTGTGGGATTGGGCTAAAAAACATCTAGTGTGTCGGCGGCTTAAAAAAAGTCAATAAAAATCCTTTGGAACATAAGGGAAACATTAGAAACATAGAAGAGTGAAATGGAGAACAACATTAAGTACAAGAACAGTGCAAAAATAAGTACAGATAAAAATAAGGAGAAAGCAATGGTTAAATAGCATAAAAATAGCTGATGTTGGGAAGTGAAAACTGCAGGATAGGGAAAGGGCATGGATATGGGTAAAGAAGGAGAGTGAAGAGTCAAGGATGACACCCAGGCAGTGGGCCTGAGGGTGGAGGAGATGGTAGAAAACATTATATAAGTTGATTGTAATCTGGAATTTATCAAGAGTCTTACAAAACTACATGTATACAAAGCAGATAATAATCAACCCTGGGTTTTCTTGCTAGACCTATGATGTTATATTTGGCCAAGTGGTATATAAATAGGTAGGTGTGAGAAACAGAGCTGGATTTGCCACCAATTAGGTACTTATAGAGGGATAAAAAAAACAATGGACTGATGACACTTGATCAGTGTTTGAAACTTTATTTATTTGCATTTCATTTCCTTTAAATTAACGCATGCTGTTTTTTCTTTTAGGTTTTGATCTGGTAAAATGTGAAGACCCAGGAATACCTACTTATGGTTATAAGATCCGTGATGAAGGTCATTTTGCAGATACAACTATTATGTATAGTTGCAATCCTGGGTATACCATGCATGGAAGCAGCATACTGAGCTGTCTAAGTGGAGATCGTAGAGTTTGGAATAAACCTCTACCAACATGCACTGGTAATATGAAAGAGACATAGCCTAAATGTACTCGCAATTGATAATTTTGCATATTGACAATCAGTCTGCAATGTCCTCAGGGGAAAAAGTATTAACAAAATGAATGGCCTAGGTTACTGTACATGCTAATCCATAGGACTATACCAGCAGAAACCATATATAAATATTGTAAGACAAGTTTAGAAACAGGATTTAAGTAAATAGATAATGGCAGGATATTGCATATTTCAATTTCCTAAATGAAGACATTCTTAATACACCTTAATAATTTAAATTAAGGCAACCTAGAAAGATACCAGTAAATGTGTAAGCAAGTATTATATTGAGTGATACATGTAAACGGCAGAATGATGAGATCATAACTTACATGCAAATGTTGTTCATCTAATATAATAAAAAATGATTTAGCTTATTTGATATTGGTTATGCTTATGTTATCAACAATGTGTGCCATTTTTTACATATTTGTTATTGCCAAATACATGAGAAATCCATAAATATATTTATTGCTGATTTTTAAAAAGTATATTAAAAAAAAAATATATATTATTTATGCAGCTGAATGTGGGGGTCAGATTTACGCTGTTGCATCAGGAAGGATTCTCTCTCCAGCTTACCCAGCACCATACGAAAATAATGTACATTGCACTTGGATTCTTGAAGCAGATCCTGGGAAAACCATAAGGTACCATTTAAAAAAAATAAATAAATAAATAAAAATAAACATTTATATATAATTTTGAAAAGGTTAGTTTGATACCATGATATCTATGAAGAATGAATATTACCAATGATGAGAGTTGCCTAACAGAGAAAATTCGGATGTCCAGCATCAATAGGTTTATTTTCCCCAACACTTATCCTAATCCTCACCTTAATTTTTCCCCTTCTTTACCCTAACCCTCCACATAGCCTTACACTAACTTTCCGATTCTGTGATCCATTTCCTATATTCATATCCATACTAACCTATGCCGTCTCTGATCCATCTCCTTCCCGCAGCCTAACACAAACCTTGTTATGCTACACCCCAATGCTTTTCCTGTAGCCTAATCCTTTCCCTCCCCTTTTATAATAATAATAATATTATTATAATAAGTTTATAATAATAAACTTTTCATGCTTGGTAAATGTAAGCTGTTTATATGTACTATAGGTTTGCACTTTGTTAACTGAAAAGTAATAAAATACAAATCCTTATTATAAATAGAATAAATAAATAAAAATAAACACAAATTCAAAAATAATAAAAAATAAACTTAACAACTTATCCATTCCAATGTACTTGACTGTTATTAATAATTTCCAAATTCTACATGGCCACTTCTTTCAAGGCTATGCCTCTCTGGCTTGATCAGGAAGTCTTTGACCTGATTAGAGCAGAATCACTAATCACTGGTGCGCTACATATCAATGCAGCAATGGATGGGTGACATGTACCTGCAATTGGTGCACATGTTTGGCAATTGTAAGCAGAAGGGAGGATGCAATTAGGCTCATATTTAGCACTAGTAACTCTTAATAGCTTCCAGTTACTTTTGGTCAGTATTATTGGACAATTTGGTCAAAACTGTTTAATTGCTGTTAATAATGTTGTTTTGATGTATGTTATATATATATATATATATATATATATATATATATATATATGTGTGTTCTTCTCTTGCAGTCTTCATTTTATAGTCTTTGACACTGAAGTCTCGCATGATATCCTTAAGGTTTGGGATGGACCTGTAGACAGCAATGTGCTCCTAAAAGAGTGGAGTGGTTCTTCCCTCCCTGAGGACATTCACAGCACATTCAACTCATTGACGTTGCAATTTGATAGTGACTTTTTCATCAGCAAGTCTGGCTTTTCCATACAGTTTTCAAGTGGGTATAACAAGCTACATTATAAATTTAACATGATTTTGTGTCTGCATTGCATGGAAATGTTCCGGTGTATATACTTACCCTTGAGTGTTTTCATCTACGTCAGGCACACAAATGCATATAGATTTCCTTTTCAAATGAACTGAATTTTTATACAACATTCTTTTAAGATTTATCTTTACATTATTTAATATGCAACACTGTGAATAAATATTCATAGCAACTGTAAAAGCAACCTTTTGGAACCAAAGTTTATCTGGCATAGTTTTAATACTTTATTCTTTCTGTTCTGCATTCTGTATTCTTCTGTATGTGTAACATGTGTGGGGTGGTTTTATTTGTAGACTATTAAAGCATCATTGTCTTTTTCAATGAGAAGTTCATGCTGAGAATAGCGATTTAAAATGACTAGTTGAATTATATTAATTGTATTATTTTTCATTACCACATGATTAGTGTTTGAGTCTGAGCTTAGGCAAAAGAAAAATACCTTTCTTTTGTTAAAAACACATATGTACTGTATGTATGTGTGTATATAGTGACAGAAGTGGTCATAGCTTATTTTATCAGAACATATTGTTACATTTTGCTAGTGCAAATCCAGAAGAGTATAAAATAAACATAACTGCTCATGCGATTATAAATCCACTATCTACTCACACGCTCACTTATAATACCTGACGTGACATCTTCGAAAAAACAACAGCAACTCAGAGTGGTAAAATGCAACTTTTATGACTATGTACAGTAAAGTCTGGAATATTGCTACTGACAAGAGTAAAATGTGAAATATTATGCTGGCTCAGTTCTCATTAAATTAGAATGGGCAGTTCATCCAATCAAGATTTCTCTCTTCTATCTGTCTCACCCTTTGACATGACAAAACATTTATGATACAATATAATTGAGATAGTTATGACAGGATACAAAAACAATGCAGTGTGCTCATAGTTTTGGTATTATCATGTATTACTGTATATAGGCACTTTGGACCATATTAGGCGTACTGCAATTTAGAGTATATTATTTAGAGTCATTTAAAACAGGGTTGCAGACTTTTAGGTTGGCAGCATGGGGGTGGGGGCCCATGGCATGATTAATGCAAATCAATCCCAAAACCCTCTGAACATAAAAGCAATACAATTGGTATGAATATGTGGACGTGATGTCATCAAGCTCTCTTATTTATAGTACAGATCGGGACTAAAGGCAGTCATTTATATTAAATCACTCCCTCAACCTCAGGAGAATTGTCAGAAATCCAGGAGTCTCCCAGACATTCCTGCTTTAAAGTAACATGGAAACCTGCATTATGCTATATCCAAGGGACTGATCAGCCAATAGGCTCATAGGGGAATCCATGTAGAGGTAAAAGCAGGGTGGTGCAGAAACCTGTATAGTAAATAAAGGCTGACTGTACTATTTCCATAAATCCTACAGATCCTGTGTGCACTAAGAGTATGAATCTGGATCCTAGATTGAGTGGACATGCAAACACTGCTTTGCATTTGTTTCATGTAGATGCATTTTTCATAAACTTCATAGTCCTTTGGACCAGATCCAGATTGCTGCAACCTTTATGATCGGAACTCCAAACACATAAGCTGCTGTGTTCTGATTTTTGATGTCATATGGAAAGTCCACAGATCAGCTCATACTTTACAATTTAAATGCTTCTCTCCACCCATTAGGCAAAAAATGCATGTATGCATAGGAACCAAGGCACATTCCACGAAAGTGTTGGTCGTACGGAAAACAAGTACACGCCGAGTCTAGACGATTTCTATGGTAGTAGAGATACTTGCAGATTTCTAATATGCAAGCAATGACTTTCAAATAAATATTGTAGTGTTTAGGCTAAGAAAACTGTAACATAGAATACTATATTCTTTTAAGTATGTGTTGAGTTTACAATAAATAACAATAATTAAATAGCATGAAATTTTTTATGTATGCAAATAGTGAACACTGAAATTCAAATGAGATCAAACAGTAATTTCAAAACAAGAAGAGGAAATGTAAATTACACATATTAAAATAGAATTCACTCCCAGACATCCCACAAATACTAGTACGGGTGAATTCATTTTTTTTATTTCAGATGTGTTTAATGTAAGAGGAATCCTTTGTCTTTAGCTTTAGTATTATTTGACCATTTATATGTAACAAGCAAACCACACTTAATAAAATATATGTCAGAGAGCTTCACAATATATAATAAAACATATTTTTCTCTAAAGGAAGATAAAGTACTTGAATTCATATTTTATTGATTTTACTTTAGTTCTATCAAGATGCATTGACAATGGAGGTCATATTGTATATTGACTTTGGAATTCAGCTCAGTATCTTGTAACATCAATTACTTATGTCTGTTGGTTATAACATGGCATGATAGTTTCACTTGTAAGTGATGTGAAAAGTCACTGCTACCAATAATGAAAATAAGGTCAGCCAGAACAACAGGACCAGAAATACTGTGAGTGTCTAATCAATAAAATTGGTGTATATTTAAACATACCTTTAATATATCAGACATATTTTTCTGCTTGAAATATACATTTTTTTTTGTATATCAAGCATCCTATTACTAAAATCAGTGGCAATATTGTACTAGTGGCAATTAGAATATTAATTCAAAAATGGAAAATACCCTTTAGAAAAAAATGGTGGCAATGAAATTACAAATTATGTATATATCTAACATAACCTATATTAATTAGATGTTGCCTGTATGTCCCATAAAGAGCCCTGAATTACTCCTGAATTGTACGTTCTATTTGCCCCCATGGTAGACCTTCATATTTCCCCCATAATAGGGCTCTACATGGCAAAGAATTTTTATGGAGGAATTTTGTGAGAAATAATCATACAAAAGTATTTAAATCATACAACTGTTTTAAATCGTACATTAATGGCTTACCCACTCAGTGTATCGTAGTATCATAGATACTCTCTTTTATTACATCTAATTTCTTATCAGTGGTAAGTTTTGATAACCGGGGCTGAAGGGAGGGGATGTGGCATAGATGGGAAGGATTGGGCTACAGGAAGGGGGGGAATGAGCATAAAAGGGGAGGGTAAGGGTGCATGTGGGGACGGGTCAGAGATGATGATGGCTAGTGTTAGTCCGTGAGAAGGGGATGAATCTAAGAAGGGTAGGGTTAGGCTTTGGGTGCCATACATGTGCAAGAGAAGTAGTTTACTCTCACATGGCCAGATTTTAAGATTGCATGAAGGTAACTTTAGCCATACTACCATTTATATAAGTGGCAGCCAACAATCTCTTTTTCCAAAGCCCCAGCTCTAGGTTCTCTGAAGATCTGCTCCGACTCTGTAACAAGTAACACTAGACTACAAAAGGAAGGTTAGGGTTAGGCTGCAAAGAGGGATGGAGCATAGAAGGGGCAGGTTAGGGTTAGGCTGCATGGAGGAGATGCTTTGGAGAAAAGAAAGGTTAGGGTTAGGTTTTAGGGAGGGAACGGATCAGAGAAGGTTAGGGTACAGTGGGGGAAAAAGTCACCTGTCTGCGCTGGATATTCAGTGCTGCTGCAGTTGTCGCATTCGCTGTTGTGTATTTTTAGTGTAGAACTGCCCCATCGGAACAGGTCCGTTCAAAGTGGTGAATCACATACCAATGAGTGAATGGATCACTGGAAGCGGGCATTATATTTATAGTTACTTATACATTATGTAGAATCTGTTTTACAATACGACTACATATGTCGAATGACTGAAACAAGTTAGTCAAGTCACACACACTTGGCATAGTAAAAAAAAAAATATCCAAGGAATGTTGGACCATTTCAATGTAATGTTATGCTGTGTCAAGTCATTCAAAACCAATGTTTGCTTAAAGTTCTATCATCACAATAAAAAAATTTTTACAAAATTCTACAAAAAATTTTTGTAGATGAAACAACAGCATTGGAATTACTATGCATTATTTGTGCCTCTAAATATTTAACATGCCATGTGATTTTATGTATAATGTTTTTGTTGGAATAATTATTTGATGCATAATTATTATATATCATAAAATAATAAATCATAAAGTGTATATTGTTTAATTACTTATACAACAGTTGAGCAAATGCTGCCAAGTAGAAATGCACTACTATAGCAGTAAGTACAATACTCTTAGGGTAAACTAGCTCTAATGTTTATATCATATGTGACAATTACAATTTTAGAGTGGAAAGGAAATATTAAACTTTAGGCTTAAAGTGAAAAATAACACATTTACAAAGAAATACAGTTACCATGAAGTGTCCTGGGGTGATTAGGATAAGAAGAAAACTTTTCACCACAACTGGACTAGTCAATATAACTGGCAGAAATATATGTGCTAGGGTGACAGTATAAAATGAAACAAATTACAGCTCTATTGGAATGCTCTTCTGACCTAGTGTTTTCAAGAAGTGCTGTATTTTCTTGACAGGCACTGGCAGATGTGTTTACAGTAATACAGATAAACTTTGACATGGGTGAAAGGCTATATACGAGATTTAACCAAGGAGAGTCTGGAGAGTTACCTGACTTTCACTTAGTTCTTTGTGTGCATGACAAAATGACAGAAACACATTAGAAATAACAGCTTGCAATGGTAGAGGTTTGTAAGACGACAAATTCACAATTTAATGAAACATAGGCTGACAGGTTTTATTTCCTAAATTCAATATTAATTGTTTGCTACTATAGCTTAATTCATGTATATATAAAATGTAAAGGAAACCATAAGAAAAATGATGTTTCCTGTTATCACTATATAAATATATATGCTGCCCTTTAAATATGCAGCTTTATTCACAAAAATATGGGGTACAATGATAAATAGGGAGTTTTTTGGTCCTACACATATTTGAGACTTATATGGGTAATTTACTTACATCCTATTGCTAACTATATCTGGTATATGCACATCCTCTAATTGCTGTCTGAAATGGAGAGGATTATAATAGTAATATATTCCTCTTACTATTATTTTACATAGCTAATTCCATTTAGAGATCACTCTTTGTCAATAAAAATGTAATATCATTGTAAAACTAGGAAGCAGAAAAGAGGCATGGTGTTATTATATATCAATTATATAAGTGGTCTTGTATCTGCTTAATGCATGTCCGTTATATACCACATGGATCTTATTATATGGAAATACATTTGTCTGTATGGCTAACTGGTCACACCATATACACACACATGCATATGATTTGTATCAGGGCTCGAGGGTGTATGGCTATGCCATACTGTACCTCCACTTCTGATTGTCCATACCGCAACTTTTAAATTTCCACTTCGGCCATTGATTTGTATGTATATAATTAAGCAGAGCTCAGATTGGGAGAGCTATATGGAGGTATACCATACTGTCACTTCCCACACTAATGGGAAAAATGTTAATGTTCATTCACTTCTATTATATTATACATTATATTATCTGTTATATTATAAACTATGTATCATAGATTCCATAGTTATAAGGGAATGTTATTTTTCCCCACAGCATCAGTGGCATCCACATGTAATGATCCAGGAATTCCTCAAAACGGCAGCAGATATGGAGACAGCAGGGAACCTGGGGACACAATACATTTTCAGTGTGACCCTGGCTATCAACTACAAGGACAAGCTAAAAGTACATGTGTGCAGCTAAATAATCGATTTTTCTGGCAGCCAGATCCACCAACTTGCATAGGTATTATTCTGTTTTTACTCGATCATTTTGCATGTTTGAGTAGTAGATCATGTAAGGATTATCTATAAACATCTATAGCAACCAAAAAGTTCATTAGCTGCACATTTTAACAGTAATGTTATTAATACAGAATTATTTTTTTCTGTATTATATATTTGTTCTTTTTATATATTTTAAATTTAAATTATAAAACATAGAATACAATTTTGGTTTTATATTCTTTGAGTTGTAGCAATCCACATTTAATATTATTATTATATTTTACAATTAGACATACTTTAAGGTACAATGACATTAGCTGTTCTAGGGTAAATGGTAATAAAAATGTTCAAGCTTGCAGTATAATTATTATTGTCAAGGAAGTTTGGTTGCTTTTGAATTAACACATTTATTTTCCCTTTCTCATTACGACAGCTGTTTGCGGTGGAAACCTGACAGGCCCAGCGGGCGTAATTCTATCACCAAACTACCCTCAGCCTTATCCTCCTGGAAAAGAGTGTGACTGGAGAATAAAAGTAAATCCAGACTTTGTCATTGCCTTGATATTCAAAAGGTACACATTACATAAAATCATAAAGCCATGGAACAGGTTCTAAAATGTCAAGTCTCAAAATATTTGGTCACGTCATGATAATTACAGTCCTACTGAAAACCCCAGGGTCTATTCCATGTAGACAGAAAACCAAAAACATAATTCCATGTTCCTTTATTGTTTAGGTGCCAAACATGCTTACATGGCCAACCTGCAGTATGTAACACACATATATAAACACAAACGTCTGCAAATATATTGCAGTAAAGCTACATCAGCATCCAAACTCAGCTGTTTGAGGGAAAGTGAGAGGGAATTTATAAGGGAAAAAAAACACACAGGTTCAGAAAGGATTACTGTATTTAATAATTACTATTTTTATTTCAACCAAAGAAAAAGTAAGCTCAACAATCAGTTATTATTAGAGTAGATGCCATTTGGAGTGTATGCTTGGTATGTCAAAGTTAATGATGCATTTATAATCACTTATTAATATGTGTCGTATAAAAGATACAAGGTTCCCCAATGCACTATATGTATCCTGTTTTTGTGCCTTGATAAGTATATCCAATGATCCATGATGGGCGACATCATGTTAGAGTGTTGATCAATAAATGTAATGCCCCTGGCAGTCCAGGACCACCATCATCTGCTGCAAGAATGAAGGTATTTTTAAGTGACTTTCCATGTAAAGCTTGTACTCCAGCTAATTGACAGGTCCCCTCTGTCTAAGTGAGTATGAATACATTGAATATACAGTCACAGCACTGAATCAATTGCATTCTTTACCCATGGAGTAAATCCATCAACAAATTAAAGAAGAAGAAAATCACTACTGTGGACTCCAGCATGGATCAATCAGTGGAGTGAGCAACCTCACAAGGAAGGGCCACCACACATAAATGTTCTAAAGTACATCAGTTCTGCCTCAGCATGAATTTCTGACAGTCTAAGAAGATGGATAACTGTGAAGAGCACATCTCGATCAGCTTTCAGAAAGGTCAGAAAAAATCACGCAAACTATCCACTTGTCAGTTGTTTTATTTATGGGTTGATGATTAAAGCATTTCCAAAATTAGAAATATTATTTTGTTGATTACATTCCTTAGTAAAGTGACCTATAAGTATCATTTATCCCATATCAATTTTAACTAGCTCATCAAGGTGACTAATAACAATTGTGCTTTGCTACCTGAAAAATTGCAATTGCCTTCAAAAGTGCAACTAAAAGTATATACGTAAACATTACAAATCATGTATTATCTCCAAGTTCAACAATCTCATATTCCTGCCATATCTTTTAATATAGAGATATTGTTTTCCCCAGACAAGCTTGAATTCAAAAAGTCAATAAGTAATAAATAACTTTCATTTAAAAGATGAGTGCAGCTTAAATTTTACAAATGTCATATTCTGAGAAAAAGAAAATAAACTTACATATTAGTAAATTACGATTTAGTAAATCATGGTTTACAAAAAAGTACAGATCTAGACCCTTAGGATTTAGACTTTCATTCATATAAATTGTGATGCGGTTCTTAGTGCAGGTGGGTAGGAGTGTGAGTAGTAGTGGGAGGGTATAGGTGATAGTGATCAACTTAATACACATATTTTTGGTATGATTTAGTTTAACCTATGTTTAAGGAATAATACAGAAATAATTTTAAAAAAGATACTGTATAGAGTGATTTTATGTAATTACCAAGACAATGAAAGCTATTGCTTAGTTGATTTATTTGTTTATTATTCTGTCTTATTTATATAGATGCTTCCAGAATCTACAGTCACATCAATCAAACCTGTTACCTAATGGATCTAATGGATGTGCCATCATCAGGACTATATTGGTTAGGGAAAGATGGTAGAAACTTGTATTCTTGTAAGTTCTGTAAGTGTGTACTTACAGAACTTTTGTATGCAGAATTTAGAAGAGTATACCTCTTTTTCTGAGCTTCAATATTTTTGTAACAGGACTGGTCACTGGCTATAATACATGGAACATCATGAAAATCATCAAGTGCAATCAGAACACTAAGGGATGTCTTTTTGTGCAATATCTTCTTCTCCCACATTTATTGTGCAGCTCCTGATAGCAGAGGAAACGGAGAGAAACAAGATACTGATTTTTGGTGTTTTATTATTACATATTAAATCAGGACTCATACTGGAGTGTACTGACTTCATTATTTTGTAACCATTATCTTTGACATACCAAACTGGGAAAAAAGTTTCATAATTGAATGAATGCAAAGCAAAACATGAATACATAACATCACAGACATAGTACAGTATATTTACATACTGTAAAAACTGCATATTCATTAACTCTATCTATAGCTAAAGATGGTGTCACACGCTGCCGCGAGTAGCGCGCCAGCATACGGTGTCTCACCCCTCCTTGCTCCCGCGACGGTCTGCGTCTGCGGGCGCCGCCGGGGTCCTATGTTTAGTTGCAGGACGTCCTTCCGGGTTTAGGCGTCCTGACGTCATGGCAGGGGGGCGCTGCGGCCAATCAGCAGTCGGCGGGTAGTTTAAAGAACCGGCAGTGACGCTCTTCACTGCCGGTTATAGCGTCGGTTGCAGCCATGCTGTTCTCAAGCTTGTCCCCTCTAGTTTCTCTGGAGTCCCTTTTCCTTCTGTCTGCTGAGTGCTTTATTACACTGTGGAACATCTCACTGTGTGCGCTCTGCTGAGTGCTATATTACACTGTGGAACATCTCTGTGTGTGCGCTCTGCTGAGTGCTGTATCTCTGTGGTACTTCTGTCTGTGTGCGTTCTGCCGAGTGCTATATTACACTGTGGAACATCTGTCTGTGTGCGCTCTGCTGAGTGCTATATTACACTGTGGAACCACTGTCTGTGCGCGCTCTGCTGAGTGCTGTATCTCTGTGGTACGTCTGTCTGTGTGCACTCTGAGAGCTTGACTTCGCTTTGGAATTACCACTAGCGTGAGTACTGTGTACGTTCTGTTGGGTGCTACTTCCCTCTGCCAGCGCTCTACTGGGTGCCTTTTCCCGCTGTGGAATTACCTCTTTGTGTGCTCTCCCTCTAGAGTTATTCAACCCTGAGTCTCCCTTGCTGTGCTGTCAACTGTCCCATCTTCCTCTATAGAGGTGCCTCCAGGTGTCACTAACTGGGGGCCGCAACCTGCCTGGTGCCTGCAGCTGCAAGCCTATCCCCACCATTAGGGGCCCTAGTGAAGACAAGGCCCCGGTTAGACTCCGCGCCCCGGGAGGTGGCACCCGGTACCGTAACATTATAACCGGCCAGTACTTGCAGCATGGAGAACCCTCTATCTTCTGATCCCATGACGGTACTCATCGCACAAATGTCTCATCTCAGCCAAGCCATGGAGTCAATGTCTTCCCAGTTGAGGGCNCAGCAACAAGCCATATCATCTCTTCAGGCTTCGCAAAACCCGCCTCCTTCGAGTTCCTCTTCTCAAGCTCTGGATATCAAAGTTCCCCTTCCTGAGCGGTTTACAGGGGGCCGCAGCAAATTCTCGGAGTTCAAGAATAGCTGTTTATTAAGTTTCCAGCTGCGTCCCAATTCTTCGGGTACTGAACAGCAAAAGGTGGGCTGGATTATTTCCCTACTTCAAGGTGACCCTCAGGCAGGGGCTTTCAGTCTTCCTCCCCAACACCCTTCCCGGCAGTTGGTAGAGGCGTTTTTTGAAGCCCTGGGAATCCTGTATGACAACCCTAACCGAGTGGAGACCGGCGAATCCAAAATTCGGGCCATGCGCCAGGGACGCAGAACGGAAGAAGAGTACTCGGCAGAATTCCGTAGATGGGCTGTACTCTGCCGTTGGAACGACCCAGCTCTGAGGAGTCAATTCGAANCGGGCCTTGCTAANCACGTCCAGGAGGCTCTTCTTCAATACCCGCCCACAGAGACCTTAGACGACATCATGCATCTGGCCATTAAAATTGACCACCGTTATAAGGAATGTAAACAGGACTTTGAAATGTCGTCTGGCTTCTTCAACCCCCCAAGTTCCAGAGCTTCGTTGGAAACGGAGCCAATGCAAGTGGGGACTTTCCGCCTTCCTTGTAAAGAAAAGGACAGGTGACGTGCGGGCACAGGGCAGATAACTGTCCCAAGAAATCGTCTGCTTCGGGAAACTCTTAAGCCAAGTGGAGATGGAGGAGATTCATCTTGGCTTACACGTCATCTCTTCCAAAAGTGCTCTCTTTCTCCCTGCCACGATAAGTTGGGAAGATCAATGTTATAATACTTCTGCGTTCATCGATAGTGGGGCAGCAGGCAATTTTTTGGACCACCACCTTGCCTTGAGTCTTGGAATTCCCATCAAGCCTTTGAAGTCTCAGGTTTCCGCTTGTGGTTTGGATGGCGAACGTCTTTCCGGTGGATATATTTCGAAAATCACTTGTCCTATCCAATTTAACATCGGCCTCTTCCATTCTGAAGTCATCGAGTTTCTTATTATCAAATGTCCTTCTGCTCCCTTTATTCTTGGACACCCGTGGCTACAGAAACATAATCCTGTCTTGGATTGGTCCAAAGGAGAACTCCTGCGGTGGAGTGATACATGTATGGAATCCTGTCGTGTTATCTTTGCTCGTGGGGCACAACTGTCGGAAACTTTACTTCCCCCCCAGTACGCAGATTTTGCAGATGTCTTCTCCAAGCAATATGTTGATATTCTACCACCGCATCAACCTTTTGACTGTAGTATTGATTTAATTCCGGGAGCTAAACTTCCGAAGGGAAGACTCTTTCCGTTATCCCGCCCTGAAACTGAGGCCATGAATGATTATGTTAAAGAAAATTTGGAAAAAGGCTTTATCCGTTCTTCGAAGTCCCTAGTGGGTTCTGGATTTTTTTTTTGTAGAGAAAAAGGACGGCTCACTCAGGCCCTGCATTGACTTCCGTGCCTTAAACAAAATTACAGTAAGAAAAACATATCCATTGCCGTTAATTTCGGATTTATTCGATCAACTCAAGGATGCGGTGGTCTATACCAAGATCGATTTACGTGGAGCATATAACTTAATTCGCATACGCGAGAGAGATGAATGGAAGATGGCTTTTAACACCCAGTCTGGCCATTATGAATATCTGGTGATGCCGTTCGGCCTATGTAATGCCCCTGCCGTCTTCCAGGACTTCATTAATGAAACCTTACGTGACTTCTTGGGGTGCTTCGTCATCGTATACCTGGACGACATCCTTATATACTCCACGTCCCTAGCTGACCACCGAACCCAAGTGCGACAAGTCCTCATCCGCCTGCGAGAGAACCATCTATTCGCTAAAATGAAGAAATGTCTCTTTGAAATCTCCGAAGTGGTCTTCCTAGGCTACGTTATTTCGCCTAAAGGTTTCTCCATGGACCCTGAGAAGGTGAAAGCAATTCGGGACTGGGTTCAACCCACTAATTTGAAAGCCATTTAAAGATTCAAGGGATTCGCGAATTACTACCGTCGCTTTATTCGTTCCTTTTCTGCAATTATTTCCCACATCACTGCTCTTACTAAGAAGGGGGCTAATCCGGAAGATTGGCCTGTAGAAGCGGTCCGGGCCTTCAAAACCCTCAAGGAAGCTTTTATCTCGGCTCCAATTCTCCATCACCCGAATCCAGAGCTGCCATTCTTCATTGAGGTAGATGCTTCGGATGTGGGGGCTGGCAGAGTTCTATCTCAAGCTAGCCCTCCTGATCAGTCCCTATACCCGTGTGCCTATTTCTCCAAGAAATTCACCTCCGCTGAACGGAACTACGACGTCGGCAACCGCTAGCTTTTGGCTATCAAATTAGCTTTCGAAGAATGGAGACACTGGTTAGAGGGAGCACGGATAATTAGCACAGGTAATTGCGGATCACAAAAATCTCTCTTTCATCGAAACCGCTAAAAGACTTAATTCAAGACAGGCAAGGTGGTCTTTGTTCTTCACCAAATTCAACTTTTCTATAACCTACCGCCCGGGTTCATTGAACAAAAGAGCAGACGCCCTTTCAAGATAATTTTTACCGGAACATCCTGCGAAGACGGATCCATTACCCATCATTCCCAAGTCTATTATTCTGGCTGGAGTCACGCAAGACTTGTTCTCTCGCCTTTTGAAATACCAAAACCAAACACCACCACTAAAGCCTTTGCATCGTCTTTTTGTCCCTAAATCTCTTAGAAGACGGGTCTTATACGAGACCCACGATGCTAAATCTGCCGGACATCCTGGGATGCACAAAACTGTAAATTTGTTGTCTCGATTGGTCTGGTGGCCCAATATGGTGCGGGACGCTAGGGAGTACGTGGCAGCCTGTCCCACCTGTGCCAAGAACAAGTCTCCACGATCTAGTCCATATGGTCCGTTTCTTCCACTGTCTATTCCCAAGCAGCCATGGACCCACGTCTCAATGGACTTTATTACCTTTCTCCCGGTATCCGGTATTCATCCTCGTTTCAATTCTTTACTCCGGTCTGGGCCGCCTTCCTGTCCTGAAGCTGCTAAAGTAGCCAAGAAGTTTGGTTCGATTTGGAAGTCTGTTAACGCCTCATTGAAAAGGTGCGCTACTTGCATCAGTTCTAGAATAAATAAGAGGACTCGCATTCATAACTTTAACGTGGGTGATAAAGTCTGACTGTCCACAAAAAACCTCCGTCTTCAGCAACCTTCGAGGAAATTAGGACCTAGATATATTGGTCCTTTTTCTATTATCAAACGCGTCAATCCTGTCACCTTTAGGTTGAGGCTCCCTGCTAACATGAAGATCTGTAATACCTTCCATGCATCCCTGCTCAAACCTCTTTTTTCCTCCAGGAGTTTTAAGTTTTCTCAACCTAAACCGTCCCCTATAATTCTTAANGATCAAGAAGAGTTTGAAGTTGAGACCATTTTAGATTCCAAGTTCTGTAAGGGGCAACTTAAATATCTTATCCATTGGAAAGGCTATGGTCCGGAGGAAAGAGAGTGGGTATTGNCCAAGGACGTTCATGCCCCTAGTCTAATTAAGAAATTTCATAAGAAATTTCCCTATAAGCCTGGGGGTGTTAAAACCCCTCGTTTAGGGGGGGTAATGTCACAAGCTGCCGCGACTAGTGTCTCACCCCTCCTCGCTCCCGCGACCGTCTGAGTTTGCGCGCGCCGCCGGGGTCCTATGTTTAGTTGCAGGACGTCCTTCCGGGTTCAGGCGTCCTGACGTCATGGCAGGGGGGGGCGCTGCGGCCAATCAGCAGTCGGCGGGTAGTTTAAAGAACCGGCAGTGACGCTCTTCTCTGCCGGTTATAGCGTCGGTTGCAGCCCTGCTGTTCTCAAGCTTGCCCCCTCTAGTTTCTCTGGAGTCCCTTTTCCTTCTGTCTGCTGAGTGCTTTATTACACTGTGGAATATCTCACTGTGTGCGCTCTGCTGAGTGCTATATTACACTGTGGAACATCTCTCTTCGTGCGCTCTGCTGAGTGCTGTACCCCTGTGGTACTTCTGTCTGTGTGCGCTCTGCTGAGTGCTATATTACACTGTGGAACATCTCACTGTGTGCGCTCTGCTGAGTGCTATATTACACTGTGGAACATCTCTCTGTGTGCGCTCTGCTGAGTGCTGTATCTCTGTGGTACTTCTGTCTGTGTGCGTTCTGCCGAGTGCTATATTACACTGTGGAACATCTGTCTGTGTGCGCTCTGCTGAGTGCTATATTACACNGTGGAACCTCTGTCTGTGCGCGCTCTGCTGAGTGCTGTATCTCTGTGGTACGTCTGTCTGTGTGCACTCTGAGTGCTTGACTTCGCTTTGGAATCACCGCTTGCGTGAGTACTGTGTGCGTTCTGTTGGGTGCTACTTCCCTCTGCCAGTGCTCTATTGGGTGCCTTTTCACGCTGTGGAATTACCTCTTTGTGTGCTCTCCTGCTAGAGCTATTCAACCCTGAATCTCCCTTGCTGTGTCAACTGTCCCATCTTCCTCTATAGAGGTGCCTCCAAGTGTCACTAACTGGGGGCCGCGACCTGCCTGGTGCCTGCAGCTGCAAGCCTATCCCCACCATTAGGGGCCCCAGTGAAGGCAAGGCCCGGTTAGACTCTGTGCCCCGGGAGGTCGCACCTGGTACCATAACAGATGGTCACTGCAATATCTTTTGTCAAAGTATTGTATGTTTTCATACTGTATCATTGTATTGTACAATATATTGTTCTCATGATGAAAATCTCATATCACTGTGTTGCTATTGATGAAATAGCAGCAAATAGCTGTGAATAAGCACAATATGTGTCATTGAAAAACGATGGCTTTATGCTCTTGCAAATGTCAAAGGGTTTAACTTACCGTTTTCAGGCCATGCTTCCTTTTGTAATGTTGACACCTTTCAGGCATGTTGGATAGCATATAGGAAGTAAATAAATGCATTTACATACACAAAAATTAGGGGTTCCTCCTGGTGCTTTCAAACTGATGCCTCTAGGGGTGAAATTTGTGAACCAATGATGTCATGATTAGAAACAAACTTTGAACTGGTGGTATCATAGAGGAAACAAAGTGGTATCTTCAACCATGAAACCAGAGTTGTTGTTCCAAAGTATCATTATTTTCCACACATGGCAGCAGATACAGACGTGAAAGTCTGTAACTACGAGTGTAAAGTAACACCTGGGCAAAACCAGGTTGAGTTGCAGAGGGGGTAAATGTCATCTGTTATGAGTATTAGAAGAGAGAGAAGTCTAATAACATATAATAATCTAGTAACACTGGTCAGTACCTGTGTGCAAAATGCAAAAATAAAGTATTCTCCCTGCATGCAAACACTGACATTCATTTAAACCCCCCCCCTGCAATTCAACATGGTTGAATTCAGCATGTAACTCCATGCTCTTACTTTCAAATCGTACTTTTAAAACTACTATTTGTACTTACATTTGTACTTTAAAACCTGTGCCACAAGTTTTAATATGTTATATGTAATTTTTTCACTCTCTCTTCCACCACCACTCTTTTCCTCTTTCATCATCTCCAACGTGTTTTTTTCCTCTCTAGTTAATATACACAGGCTTTAAGGAATATTGGGAGAATTAATTTTTTTTATACACAATTGAAAAGAATTATAAAAAAAAACAAACCTTGCATGAATTATACTTGTACCTGTTCTAACATTAGTTGGAGCCAACTATAATGATTGCATTAGAAATTAGGGCAATATTAATTTATTCAAGCACCAATAGGCCTGTTGTGTCTCTACCTTTATTAACATTTAACGCTTATCTGCACCTTCCGTGAGATACAATCTAATTGCATGCTTCACTAACTTATTTAAATTACAAAGTATAAAGTTAATACATGGTCTTGTTTGCTTCAGCATATTTTCTGTATATTAATCAGACAGTTCTTTTTCCCATCAAAAATGTATTTTGCAGACTGTGTCAGAAGCATATTGTTGCTTGTTTACTTTTGGCATTATAATACTGCATTCACACTTTTTCAATTATTTCTGATCACTGTTAAAACTAAAATATTCCATGAACCAGTTTTAACATTTCAAAGACTGTTTCATGCCTGAAATATTAAAAACCATTGTAAGCACATAATATCGAGGCATTGCATGTACAGTCAGGCAGAGTTTTGTGAGATCTTTTAAATAAACAACAATAATAACAATAAAAAAACACAATTTTTATATTTTATTAGGACTGGTCTACAGAAAGCAAATTTACACCTTGACAAAGCTATATTAAAAAATGCAAGTGAACATAGGCACTTACAGTAAACACTGTGGGCCAGATTCAGATTTACACTCTCATGACTTAAGCTGGCCATACACTGTACGATTTTTTTTTTTAAATCACAGTGTATGGGAACAATTTTTTCAAACAATTGTCCCAAATAATTTCTTTTGATCTTAAATCGTTTTTTAGGTTGAAAAATCGTAAAATTTTGCCCTAATGGCCTGACCCTGACTACTGTAAATCCTGATTTATTGCCCAGCTTTAATCATAAGTTTTTAAAGATCTGAACCTGGCCCTATGTACGCATACAACCTCTTTCCACCTGCCTACAGAGAAAGGAACCATTTCAATGGACTGGACTATCATAAGCAAATGCGAAGTATAAAAAAATATATTAGTTTAAACAACACTGTACTTCATTTATATATGTATATAGTAAAAAAGTTAGACACTATTAAAAATAGAAGATATCAGGACAGAAACAATGAAGTAAATTGCTATTCCTCAATTATAATTACTCATTAATTTGTCCCCTTTGTGAACATGTCGGTTTTTGAAATAAAATGCATTAATCAGCATTTGTACTATTTGTTTTAAATAGTTTTAATATGGAACCCAGTTATGACTTTCTACATATATATGAAGGTGAGAACTCCAACAGCCCTATCATTGGAAGCTTCCAAGGCTCCGTTGCACCAGAGAGATTAGAAAGCAGCGGAGACAGCCTCTTCCTGGCATTTCGCAGTGATGCATCTGTTGGCATGTCTGGATTCGCCATTGAATATAAAGGTAGTTGAAACATCATTTTTGCTTGTTGCATGATGTTCAGAGGCACAGCAACCATTAATCATTTTCAGCTCCAGCCCATTTACTGAAAATGCTGCCATTTATTATGAAATGAGTTTTGTTTAAACTCTTTGTAACAAGCTGATGATATGTGTGCTTATTTATCCTCTGTTTCATACTTAACATTTCCATCATATAAATCATACAGAGATAAGAAAACTATATAAGTTTAATTAAGCACAAAAAAAACAAAGAACATCAAGTAGAGAGAACATCCTGAAACTAAAGCAGCTAGGCTAAATTTATTAAACAGGGAGATTGAAAAGTGGGGATGTTGCCCATAGCAACCAATCAGATTCAAACTTACATTCAGTATCTAAAATGAAACTGAGAGCTTGAATCTGATTGGTTACTATGGGCAACATCCCCACTTTTCAATCTCACTGCAATCTCCCTGCTCATTAAATTTATGTGCCGGTATCCATTGGTATCCACTATTAGCTGCTACTGCTGACAGGAGAGACAATTGGAGATTACCTGTTGACTGTGACACTTAAAAGCAGTCTGATGAAAGTGTTTAAAATGGTTATTTAATGAAAAGCTTGGCCGGCCAAATTATTTCTCTGCCACGTAGTTCTTCTTGCCAAGATGTCTTTCTAGAATTAAAATGTACATGTTAGACACCAGCCTGCCAATATAAGCGGAAATATTATTGGTATTTTTAGGGGCTTCGCCAAAGGAAACTACTGAAAAGTTAATAACTGCAGAACCATTTTTCTAGAAATACTCTAAAATGTTACTATCGGACAGCATGAAAATGACTTTTAAGGGTTAACTGACTGAAATAATATTTACTGGCAAAACCACTTATATATTGTTATACGCAATATGAACACATCCGTACTATAATAGTAATATTAATATTCATAAAAATAGTTGTCAGTGGTCAAAGTGAAAATTTAGAAGTGGTAGAATGTACATTTAGTATGGAAACACAGAAAATAATAGAAGTGAAGGGAGATTCCCCCATAAGCCCTAATAGTACTAATAAAAACAGTGTAACCAGTATATGGAAGATGCGATTCAACATAGATAAATNTAAAACTATGCATTTAGGTCACAATAACACGCATGCAACCTACA
>JABWIB010000010.1:19299-48491 GCA_016617825.1 Platyplectrum ornatum | reverse complement strand
TGCTTCAAAGTTGGGCTCTGAAAAATTTAGAGTTAGGACCTCCACTAGCAGAAAGGCCTTGTAAGTGGCTGGAGGCTTAAGCATATATGTGCACATGTATGTGACGGACGTTTCTGCCATTTTATTTATTATATAAAGTAGCATAGTCTGTCGCTGGCTAATAGCATGAGTGCTGAGGATTCTTGTTTGTTTTTGTGTAAAATACCCTTTTTCCTTTTAAGCACCTGCATTGTATTACCTTACAGACCAATGTGCAGACTCCATTTTGTGTGTTTGTATGTATATATATATATATATATATATATATATATATATAATGAAAACACACAGACATGCTGTAAAAAATAAATCGAAAGAATACACATTGTTTGATTGTATACAAAATGGTAATAAAATGGTATAGAGGTCACAAAGAACAGGTTGTATTGATGAAAGAGTAAGGATAACACAACACATGTTATAGATGTATAGAAAGTGAATGCAGGGCATGCTGTGTCATTGTAAAATTACAGAGGATGAGGAATACAGTAGACTGTACAAGGTCAAAGAGTAGAGGAAATGGGTCAAACAAGAACAAATGCTTCTAGGATGCTTGAAGCACAGCTGAGTGAGAGAGAAAGCTGAAAGGGAGATGGAGAGAAAAGGGGAATGGAAGACATAATTAAAGAGAGAGAACTGGGATCACGAGTGTTATATTTGAGCACAAATTACCTAGCACATGAATTGGAAGCAGAAGAAAGGAAATGGAAATCCTCAGTACTGAAAGAAAAGTAGCTTACAAGAGGAGATGAGAGAAAGTCAAGCTAACGTAATAAGCAGGACAGTGTTAACTTGGATTGCCTTACAGAATTAGAAGCCAATTTCTCTTGAAAAGAACTTTGATTATTGAAAGTGGATGCTGTCATTGATACATTGTGCCTGCTTTTAAAGTCATTGCAACAGAAGGACAGTATAATTCTGCTGTCTGAATGACTTTATTTTTAAATATTTTCCTAGAATTATTGCTATAATAACCTTTATTTTAGTGTCCTAGATGTGATGTTTTTCTTTTACAGTCATTATTTAGTTACTGTTATTGTATTGCTATTATATTACAACAGAGAAGCCCAGAGAAGCGTGTTTTGACCCAGGAAATATCATGAACGGGACAAGAATCGGAACTGACTTTAAACTTGGCTCTACAGTCACTTATCAGTGTGACCCAGGTTACAAAATCATTGAGCCTGCAACAATTAGCTGCATGATTGGGGCAGACGGGAAACCTGCTTGGAACAAAAGCTTGCCATCATGTAACGGTGAGTTTCCATCTAACATTACAAATCATTCATTGCCTTATGGTGTTCAGTATTCTAGGCTTTATGCAAGAAGCCAAATGAAGGTGAACAAAATATACAGCTACATTCAATTCACAACTTATTTAATTTTACAGTTCACTATGCACATTGAATGTGGACTAATAGGACTATGCATGTAACTGCTCCCCTCTAGTGGCTAGAAGCCAGGAAATGTTATTTACAGTTGCTTTCAGAATAGCCAAACTGTATTGTACAGTAGATTAACAAGCCTAATACTTTGCTTTATATGTGGAACCCTTCTGCAGGTTATAATTTTTTTATTATTAGAAAACATTACAAATTTCCTTTTTCTAAATTAATGATGTGATTTTGCAATGTTTAAATTACTTGTTTTACTATGGTTGGCTTATATAGAAGTGTAGATGTTACTATAAAAATCATAAAAATCACAATAGCACCTAAGTATTTTATATTGGTCATGCAAAATTCATATGAAATATTTTTAATCATATGTTTGGCTGAACATTTTTCATATATACCATGAGTCATGGGAGGTTATGTTTCACAAATGCATTTTATTTCAATGAGCAGCATAATGCTACTTCCTATACAAATTAATATTTCTATGTTTAGAAACTGAAATCTATATTGCATTTATTATACAGAGATACAGAAAAAAATGTGATAGAAAATTTACCTCATGTATTGATTCAGTTCAATTCAACATTAGGATGCCTTATTGTTGCCAATAAGCTTTAAGCACAAAAATAATAATATGAAATTGCGACATTAATTACATATTACATAATGTTGCTAAAATACTGCTGAATCTGCCACATGTCGGTTTTGGTATATGTCAAGTCAAAGACATACAGTACTGTATGTTCCAGCACACAGGTAGTCCTGCTATTAACAATAGTTATCTTCTGCATTGATACGCCACCTAGCTGTTACTGTTGGAACTGCAGCTTTTCAGAGTTACTGACAGCATGGAGCAAAAGCATATTAGCATGCTTCTGGGATAAATCCAGTACCAAGGCGGTATTTTAGAAACGTAAAGTGTCACTACTCCTCTCTACTTTTTCCTCCTCATCTTAACTAGAGTTAACATTTTACTGGTTGGGTGTTATGGTTCACTGTGAAGAGGCTTTTGCTTATCATAATTGAATTCTTCTGTTCTTGTTTCAGCGCCATGTGGTGGGCAGTACATGGGAACAGATGGAGTGGTTTTATCACCAAACTTCCCCAATAATTACACAACTGGACAAACATGTCATTATTCAATAACTGTCCCAAAGGAGTTTGGTAATTTGTCTTTTTCTTATATTTCACAACTGAATAATAATAATTTTAATAATTTTAATATGCATTGAAAAAATTAACAAACTTATTCTAACAAGTTTATTAGATTTTTGTGTTCTAATGTAGTTTTACAGATCACAGAATGGTATCTTATTTCATCTTTTTGGGTGTGGATAACAAAGTACAATACCCAGGCGTCCACTAGCCCTTGGAGGTCTGAATATGGCAATAGTGAATCCCCACTTTTCAATCTCTTTGTAATCTCACTGCTTAGCAAAGTTACGCGTACGAGTGTCAATGATTAACAGACTAATTTGATTTGATAAACTGTACATGTAATATTTGCAAATATTGGGCCATTCAAGAAAAACTAATAATATCTGTTCATGTTTAAATACAACATGAGTAGTTAAAATAATAATCATTCTATATTAGGGCCTATGCATTCGGACCCTTTTGCATTGGTGGACTTTGTAATAAAAATCAGGTCATCCACCTTGTTATCAATTTATTGTGTATATAAACAGTATTTCTTTTTATGATTTATTTCTACTATTGCTCAGTGAGATCATACACTGATGACCTGTGTGGAGGAGCAGGGGTGGGAGAGGAAACAGTTGGTCCAATTATTGCTGCAGGACCCGTCCCCATGAGAAATAACGGTAGAGAAGTGTTCTATATCACAACTGCTTTGTACACTAGGCCAGGTCTATTTGATTCTCCAGTGGGTTTTATTTTTAGAAAGGAAACTCAGTTTAGTCATCCATTTACCCCATAGTGTTTGTTATGAGACTATTATTTTGCCTTTACACAACCAGATATTATTAACTGAAGATGCCTGAAGCCGTACTCTTTATCTTGTAAAGCTGTTCTTACTTACAGGCTTTAACATATGTACTTGTTGCATCATATTCATTCTTTTCTTAAGGTAAATATAAAGGATCATTTTTCAAAAGTCCATCAATGTTGTTTAAATGTTTGCTTGTAAGAATATTAATGTAAATTACACAACTGTAAAACTACACACAAATTATGTCTGAAATTACACAAAAGGTCATACTGTATTAATTCTATTTACATAGGAGCAATACTATTTACGTAAAAAAGACTAATCTTGCTTTTTGTTTCTTCACTAGTTGTGTTCGGTCAGTTTGCCTATTTCCAAACAGCATTAAATGACTTGGTTGAACTTTTTGATGGACCTCATCCTCAGTCAAGGCTACTTAGTTCTCTTTCTGGGAGCCATACAGGTAAATTACACTATATTACAGTATATAACTGCTATAATATATACATTTGATATTTTTTGTACCTTAACAAAGCATCAACTTTCATTTCCATTATACAGTGAACATGCTCTAATGTGTGAATCACTGACAACATATATGTATATATATATTGTGTCCATGGGCAACCTATTGCACTTGTGCACCAATATAGTCCTTAGTGCATTGTTTGGGAAAAAGTTACAATATTAGAATTATAAAAACATAAAAAGTGTTTGTCATCACCTAAGACACCATAAAATGTACAGCAAATACAATTTCTCAACACAAAAAAATAGAATTGTTTGGTTGGAATGGGATTCATGGTGAAGAAAAGGTGGGGTTGCTGAGGCTGGAATGGTTGGAATGCATCAATTCAGTAAAAGGAAGTATAAAATCTATAATTTAATCTGTAATAAATGAAGACGGGTTATGTAACCACCTAGGCCTAAATTTACTAAGCGGTAAGATTGCAGTGAGATTGAAAAGTGGGGATTTTGACCATAGCATCCAATCAGATTCAAGCTCACATTTACCAGTATGTAAAATGAAATGAGAGCTTGAATCTGGTTGGTTTCTATGGGAAATGTCCCCACTTTTCAATCTCACTGCAGTCTCACTGCTTAGTACATTTAGGCCCTAGGGTCTGTGTTTATGCAGCAGAAGCACATACAAGCTTTGAAAAATGCCCTCTCCAGAGTTCCATCTGTAACAACAGTAATATTGGAATAACAGGAAATATTGCCCATAGCAACCAGTCAGATCTTAACTTACATTCTCCAGCATGTAAAATGAAACTGAGAGGTAGAATCTGACTAGTTACTATGGGAAACATCTCCACTTTTCAATTCCCACAGTTTAGTAAATATAGGCCAGTGAGTATGAGATAAGCATGGTGGGTGGAAAATTATATTTAAATCAATCAATAAGGGTTTGGCTATGTACTTATGTACAATCCAGTGCTGTGCAGACGTAATACCTAAATGTACATGCGGCAATGTTAGTACTAATGTACTAAAACCCAAAAAGGAACCCTCTTCCCATTATTATATATTTTACTTAACATCGCTTAACTTAATATCAAAATAATTGTAAAAGAAAAGTTTTGTTTTACCAATCCATGCATCCTTGAAGTTATATGTGGAGTTTGCTAATGAAGAGTATCTATATGTGTTTGTATTTACTTTGTTCTGAACATCAGTATTATTTATACATGTACCAATGAAATATATACATTAGGTTGTGTATCAACATTGATTGTGTATTATATAATACATCTTGTTTGAATAAAAAATATCATTTTAGCCAGTGAAGTGTCCCCTGCTTATCTCTATAATTTTATCGACATTCAGCACTTTAAGGAGTTCTCCTGAACAGACTTTGTGGCAGATGGTGTAGAGGATGGAAGGTTTTTATAAATTCATGCATATTATGTATAATTTATATATCTTATACATATATAGATCTTTTTCTCCTTTCTGGTCAGTTATAACATTTAACTTATTTTAAATACCTCTGTATAAATTATTATTTTAATATCTTATATACAATACAAGAGCATAAAAAAAATCTCTAAACCCTAAGGAACACTAGACCATAACACCTCATGTACCCCAGTCCTCGGTCAGGGATAAGTAATGTATCCATAGGTGAACAGTAGGCAAAGCATAGCTTTCAAAACTGGTTTCCATTATAAGTTTTGAAGTGTTATATAATATCATATATTATATTATATCATATATAATAAAGTAACAAAAGTCCATAAGTAAAAATATCAATTTCAAAGTAGATGATACAAACAAACACACAGAAGACTAGCAGTGTACAAAACACAGAAATCAAGTTAGGAAGTGTTCCACAAGTTAGATCCAAGTAGGTTAATCCTTAAACTCACAATAATACTATAGTGGTCAGGGCAAATTATATAAGAAATGTAAGAAATATTGATAAAATTGATCATATTTACCATGTTAAGCAATATTTACTCTTCCCCACATAGTAATAATATGGTTGTGTAGAGAAAATGAATAGATAAACTTGAGTCATCGCTATGTGTGCGCTCTATAACTGAGCTGCATTCAGATAATTTGGCTGTCCAAATGCACTTATTTAAACCTGAAGCAGAAGTCAAAATGGCAATTTAGATGTGGAAGTATGGCAAGTTAGAAGTGACAGTATGGAAATATAGAAAATAATAGAAGTGAATGTAGATTTATAAGTTCAGAATTAAATCAGTGGGAGAAATGACGGTATGGCATACCACTTTATACACACCCATGTAGAGCCCGGACCTAAAGCAGAGTTGTTCATGTACTGCAGCTCATTGGCACATGTCTGTCATTATTAAAAATCATTTGACCTTCTTCTTTAAAATCACCTATTGCATCAAGATGGACAAGATGAATGTAATTAATTTACCATGTGTTTGCAATTACATGCAATTGTTTAAATAGCAAGCCCTAAGAATGTTAGGGCTTGCTAATTTAAGTAAGTGCTAACTTACTTATTTAGTAAGTTTAAGGGAATATTTATGAATAGTGAAACTCATCAAGGTACAAAAACCCAACAATTGTTTCTATCTCTAAGATATCCCTTTTCTTATACGATAAATACACCCAAGCCTTTTGGCACTTCTTCAGTACTTTTAATGTCTCTTTTGATGTTAGCATCATACAAGTTAAAAGGAAGATTGGTAAGTTGGATGCCTAGCTCCTTGGTACAATTTATAGAAAATCTCCGGAAGGATCATGAAGGATCAAACAGAATGCTGTGGACCTTTCCTTATTATTATGAGTTTCTTGAACCTTCGGCTATGCGGGAGAGGTGAGTGAAACTCCTGAGCCCTCTCTCTCTCTCTCACTGTTGGAAAAGGCAGGGGCTGGCAGTGCTTACGCTGCATGACCCCCTACCTTAATTCAACTGTGTGATTCAGTGGTCCGTCCCTGACTGGACTTCAATTCCTTAATTTAATTATTTCCCTAAGACAACCTATCATCATTTAGCATGGTGGCATGGATACATCTGTCTCAGTTTGTTCTGAGCACTTGAGTGGCTGCAGTTACTAGTAGGGGGCACAGTTACAATAAAATAGTAACTAAATGACTTAGCAGTGTCTTTTGCAACCACATAAAGGGGTTCCGAACTTACATAAGCCCTACATATATCCCTCATATATTTATCTACCTATACACACTCATCACTATCCATTAATGAGTAGTAGTAGTAATGGTGGTACCCATTCTAAAGTGTTGCTAATCATGTCACTGGCTCAGCAGCATTTTAAGGCCTTGGCCTTTGTACCTCCTAATCAAATGCCTTAGAGATTATTTAATTTAGGGAGCAGCCCATTCCACCAGAGGCCTTTCTGACATTTGCGAGAAGTGCCAGATGGCCAGTCTGGCCTTGGTGAACACTGGCAACAAATGGGAATTCTAACACTAGGAATTAGCACCAGAAGTGCCAGATGGGTAAACCTCGGTCCCTACCTAATTCCTTTATTGCAAGTACTTTTAATACATATGGCCTCAACACTGTGCCCAGGGTGGACAGACGGGCCAGGTCCCGGCCGTCCCCCCACCCCTCCAGCAGTGGCCTGGCGCCCTGTACTGGTGTGTCGGCAGCCTTCCTGAACTGACTTAGTTCAGGCAGGCTGCCGGCAGCGGCCAGCACACCAGTACAGAGCGCCGGGCCACTGCCTCCTATAGGCCCGACGGCCTCCTGCAGTGATGTTGTGACGCCACAACGTCACAGCGTTATATGGGGGACCCGGCCGCCCAGGACTTTGAGAGTCCCAGGCCCAAGTGATCCTGGCGGCGGCCCTGACTGTGCAAGTAAGTTAGTGCAAACTTCCTGTTTATAAATGTATTTATGATATGCACTGACGGACTCATTTTGCTTTAACCTAAATTACCCATTTGATTTGGTTATTTAATATAAACAATGATAAGATTATATTGCTGACACGCTAGGAATGAGAAAGAAAGGAGAAATGAGGCGGTTCAATGTATTAAATGAATGTTTTGATTTACTAAATATAAAAAGTTGATGTGTTGCACATAACTAACAAAATATTACTACTACACAGTGGCTTGTGCTTACTCTCCCTCTATAGAACTTAGTAATTTATTTTGCTTTAAGATTCATTTGTCAGATTTCTTATCAGATGAATTTTGTGGGATTCCTGAAAATGCTACTATTTTAAGTGTTTTTTTTATTAAATAAATTAAATAAAGGACCATTACTTGTTACCAATATGTCATGGAGTAGGAACCTAAGGTCACTTATTGCACTATGCACTTTTCCCTCCCATGAAAATATGGTGTATTTACTTTGGTATATTACATATATACTTTAATTTATTAACTTTACATTTACTTTACTTTCTATTACTTTTATACTTTTCTTTTTTTTTTTCTTTGCAAAATGTCATATTCTTTTCCAGCCTTTTACCTAAGTACTAAATGGCATTTTTACTCTCTCACCATAATTCAACATCCAAATATATAACTTTTTCTTACCAGCAGTAATGAGCAGATTCCATTGTAAATCTTTTCAGTATTTGGTATTAAGAAAAGTATAGAAAGTAAAGTATCAGTAGATCATTCCCTTTGTCTGTACACTCTGTTCATACGCCAAAGTCACAAAAGATTTCCATTTATGACTTCAATCAAAATTTAATGTACAGAGGATTGTACTAGTCACGTTTGCCTTGTCACAGTTTTGTAGGACTAAGTGAGTAGGAGATAATGTTCTTCTTTGCATGAAAATATTGGTGAAAGTATAACATATTTACGATTTAACTCTCAATGAAAATTGATTAAATGTACTGGGATCAAGGCGTATGACAACTACAAAAATGTATTAATTATCACATACTGTATATGTAAGATGTCGTATAAAAACATACTTACTAATGTTTATTGCGGAAGCTTGCTATTGGATTCCTTTTCACATGGATTATGCTTAGATTGAGTTTCATAATGCATAAAATGTGGACAGATTATAAGGCAGAACAATACTGACGTATATTCCAGAACAATGCTACAGCTATGTATACAGTATGTCTCAGAATTTTCCATGTGTATGTGAATAAATCTGAATGGATATTTTCTTAATTTGGAGAAGAAAAACTAATGAATCAGTGATTCATTGTCCCAGTGTTTCAGGAATACCAATAGTAGATGCTAATTCCTCTGTCTACACAAAATCTTTATGCACAGCAAAAATGTTGCAATATTATTTACCGATGAATGTAACTCAATGGATTGTTACCTGCATCAAAGATTTACAATATTCCTAACAAGAATAAATTCATGTCCAAACATAAACTTATTGTATACATGCATTGAGGACATGAGAGGACTTTGTCAGAGTTGGAAGGAATTAATTCATAGGGCTTGTAACAGGAGTCTTTTCCCTTAGCCTGATTCTTTCCTTGAGATCGGACCAATGTATTTTATTAGGAGAGATTGGGTCCACCCACCCACGCCTATGTTTGGTGTTATGATATTTGGACGGTTATCTAGTGATGAGTGATTTTTCATATTGTTATGGGATTAGTTACAATGAATGGGGATAAGGCATTGAAAACAATTCATCAGCTATTGGGAGTTTAACCTTTAGTTGTGTATAAAAGGTTGAAAATGATTTTGTTTCCATTTCATTTTCTGTTATTATGCTGTGTTTTCCAATTGTACTCTATACACACAATGAACATTAAGAGTGCAAAGTCATAGCCTAATATTCGCATTTGCTATTTTTCAGGGGAGACGATGCCATTAGCCACTTCTAATCACATTCTTCTGAGATTCAGCACAGCAAATGGCACACCTGCCAAGGGATTTCATTTTGTTTACCAAGGTAACTGGAATTTTTTCCCGTAACATTATGATAATTTTGAAAGAAGCAGTTTAATATTCATAATGATGTTTTGTTTTTTTGTAAACACTAGCAAGGTTTTACAACAAGCAATTCACTAAATTTCAATAATGTGATTATGCTGTAGATAAAAATGATATATGCAATTAGTTTCTTAAAGGAAAAATCTGTTCCCCAATACAAAGTTATACACCAAACAGCAAAAGTGCAGTCTCTACAGTTTTCTTAGCTCCAATTTCTCACTGAATGTACATATAAAGAGCAAATAGGACATGCTCTGTTTACTGCAGTCAGTTGCAGAGAATTTATTTGAATATCAGTATTTGGGATGAAGATTAATACTTTTGCTGGAATGCTGTATATGAAAATGTGATATTAGCATTTACAAATTCAGTAGCTCAATGAATAAACATAGTAATGGTGTTCTCTCACATTATTTTTAAATATATTAATAATTAATTTTCTCATTAAGTGTTAGTTAGCTCATAATCAATAAATTACCACTGTGTGCCAAAAGCATGTAAGCTGTCTTGTGTTTATCATTCATGCGACATAGGATTTTGGTAACGATGGGAGGACCCGTCAAACTACCACACCACATAGCCACATATAGACGCTATGGTATGGTAGCTCCTAGTATGGTGTTTTCCCTGGCAATTCAAATGCATTACCCCCCACTCACCTAAAGTATGCAAGTCGGGCAGGATGGACGATTAATATTTTACAATAGGGAGCAAAATGAGGAGGTGGTAATGACCCCCTGTTCCCCTTTTCTTAATCAGATTCTTCTTTGTAGGAGAATCCTCATAACCATTAAAATACAGTAAACAACAGGGGGTGCTCTATGGTGCAGTATCTCAGTTTATTGAAACACAAAGACAAATTTTTAGAGGTAAAGGGTATTCAGGGTTATGACTGGTAAGTTATTTANTATCTTANTCAGGAGGGAGCTCTTGTATATTTAAACTGGATCAATTTCAATTATAAAATTTAGGATCACAGGAGATCCCATAGGTTGAACCTCAACTACTATGTTACTATGTTACAAAGTAAGCACCTAATGATGGAGTGCACAGATATAAAAAATTTGAAGCATGTAATAAAACGGCACTCTATATACACACACACACAGATATATATATATATATATATATATATATATATATATATATATATATATATATATATATATACACACACACAGATCAGTCATGCAGTGTGCATTTCCAGGGCACTTTTTCTTACATTAGATTTCAGCAACTATTAGATAAAATATAAAACATCTATAACTTTGTGTTATAACAGAGGAGCTGTTGGGAAATGTGTTATTACAGTAACTATGGGTATTTATGTTATAACAGTGGAGAGAATCCTAATTAAATACTGTTACAGCAGACTGCCAGCTACTGCCATCCCACATTGGTGAGGTGTAATCTGTGTTACTACAGGGCAGTGAAGGGAGGTCATTAGTTTCATGTGCGTAGTCTGACACTTTTCACACTATTAATCATAATAAGAGAAAGAACAGTATCAGTTTATATGATAAAAATACACACATACACTTTATTGTTTCTGAATCTGCCAGTATTTCTTTTTATAGTCAGCTGCCTTGGTCGGAGTACAGTGAGTCCTTCCTATAATATAGGTTTACATATAGACATAAGCTATTTTATCATTCTTTAGTTACTAATATGACAGTATGCTGTGTAGTGCGGGGAGTATGATTGACGTGTCATATACTATATATTGTGAATATTATTTGAAATGCTGGGGGGCAAAGTCTTGCCATTGTGTTTAGATTCATGCTAGATGGTGGCTACTATCTGAATGAATGAATGACAGGTCGAATGAATGAAATAGACATTGGTGTTAACTTATAGTTATTTTCCTTACAAAACAAACACTGTATTTACCGTATGAATATTTAACGCATATGTATTTTATTATGAATTATTGTTATCTAATACATCATAGGCTTGTTCTAGATTCCAGGAACTGATTTGATTTTGTTCTCAATAGTGGTTTTTCCTGAATAAACACACTAATCTAACCTGCAAAGTCAATCATTGTATTTATCACTCTATATTCTGCCTGACCTTATCCTCTGTTCACTTTCCACAGGGCTGATTTCAATTTTGTTTCACAGCAGTCAGAAACATTTACTAAAGGATAGAAAATAATTACAGAAGGAAGCAGGATTCCTATTTAACAATATTTCAGGCTTATAGTTACTGAACACAGTTTCCAAAAAGGGGCAACATGAATTTTGTAACTCTTGATCAATCTTGTTGTCCAATAAATATGAATGAAAATCGTGCCTTTATCACAAAGCCATGTAAATGACAAACACACAGTGTGTGTCTTATAAAATCTTTTGTTTTTTTTTTTCAAAGGGTTACAAAGGGTTATTTTCATACTCTATGATAAATAGGTACTTAGCTGGAAAGATATATAATTTTATATAACAAAAACTATATCCAGTACTGAAATACTCCCATTCAATTCCCTGCTTAAAAATGCAATATGGCTAATACAATGCGTCTTTTCCAACATGACAGGTACTAATTCAGAATAATCCAGTAGCACAGAGGTTAGCATTGCTGCCTTACAGAACTAATAGCCTCACCCTTTTTTCTGTGCTCGCCCTTATTTATTATTTAACACTTTTTCAGACTTCTCATTCTGCTAACTACAAATATTACAGGCTTTCTATCATACAGAACAGCAATGAAATTTCAGCATATACTTTATGACATTAAATACATTGTGATTTTATGCACACAAAATAATTATACGAAAAAGCAATATGCTATATAGCTGTACAGTAACAAAAGGGTTGGGATGGAAGGTTTTATTCTAATTACAGTAGAGTATTTATAAAAGCATAACTATAGTAGTTTTATTCATATTGATTAAAACCTGTTCTGTCCTGTAACTAAAAAAGATGACAATAAGGCAAAGGAACCAGGACTGTGCATTTACATTGTACATAGAGCTATAATAGCAATGATTTAGTATGTATTCATCTTTTTTATGAATAGAACAATAAAACATAAATGATACTTAACCTCACCAACGGCATGTTTGCTTCATTACCAACTATTGCAGCTTCTGTAAATAGGAATCTAGACCCACAACCATAGAAATACACTTTATAGCGCTATAGGATTTTAAACTAATTAACTGTGGCTAAGATTAGCAAGTAAACAACAGGTAGAAATATAAAAAAAAGTCAATAATCATAATAAAAATATATGGAATTGGTATTTGGGAATGTTGTAATTTCACAAACAAAAACTTTAGGTTCACAAGAAAATAGTTCCAACAAATCTAATTATGAGCCGATGTGACAAACCCTTAAACAGCGTTGCAATACTGGAACTGCACACTTTAAGGTGTCGTATGTTGTTTTAACTAATCTTGAATGTACTGTATTTGTATGCAGTGTTAATAATTTTCTTATTCTTCATACAATGACACCAAGTGCAGGGGCAAAGAACAGTCAGGTACACTTTTTAATGACTTTTCCAGTTTTCCCAACAAAATATTATGGCTGACAGCGAAATGGACTCCAGTCCATGCTGGTCTGATAGATCCCACTAAGCATCCATTGTACGTAAGGATGTGACATCATATTGGTCCTGCATACATACTGCTCGAAAAATAAAATGCTCCGCTAGTTATAGACTGATTGGGCAGATCGGTTGTTTTGGTACGTACTCATTATAGTAAGCATTCTGTTTATATGTGCATCCATCATGTAACAATACATGTCTTAAGAATTCTAAAGAAAACAAACTTCTAGACAATATAGTTTGTTTTCCTTTAAGCCAAAAGGAACTTTTTATATTTTATTTTGAGTACAGATGAGCAATCACTTTTATATCTCTATTGCTGTGCAGTTGATTGAAACAAAATTGCAGTACAGACTGCAATTTTAGGTCCCAACGGAAATTTTTTAACACAGGAGTTTAAAAGACACAAGAAGAAGAAGTGCTTATTCTGAGGCTGAACTTCTGCCATTGAGCACACCAGGTGAGTATTCCTGTTAAAAAGCCCAAAAAAGAAAAGGAAAAGAAACAAACAGTGGATTTGCAAGAGCTAAAGTTAAGCCAAAGTATTTTTTTCCTTTCCTTTACTTGCTAAGCCGCAAATACAGAACAACTGCATGGTGTTGTATTAAATGATACTGATCACGGTTATGGTAGGATGAAATAATAGCTCCTAAAGCTTAAAATGGGATTTTGGTTATAACTGAATTAACTACATAGCATGCAGATGACAGTTAGTGATGGCTGCCCTTGAGCTCAGCTCTGTGTCTTATTCCCACATAATCTGTTAAAAATATTAAATGCTGAGTGAAATTAAAATACAACTGGAATTGCTTTTGTCACCTCTATTCCTCCTCTGGTGGTCTCTATGGAGCCTTGGGTGGCAGGAGCTTACTGATAATAGATTAACCTACTCCAACTGCACAGATAACACTAAAGGGGGGATGGCAACAGTTAACTGTGTTACCTTTTCTACATTTTCGCTTCCAACTTACCAACCTTAACACTGTGCTTCAGTAATGCCGGTTCATAATGACTGCTTTAATTTGTTGTCATACAATTCTTTTGTTTAACAGTGGCCAAATATACTTTTCACACCATCATATGTATTTCTTATTAAAACATACCATTGCACACCAAGGCTTATATTTATTAAACTGAAGGAATGGCAAATTGGAGATCTTGCTCCTAGCAACCTATCATATTTTGGTTCTCACTTTCTTATTGGGATTGTCGGGATTGTTGGCTATATTGTGCCATTGGCAACATTTCCACTATTCCATTCTCGTGGTTTAGTAAATCTAGCCCCCGATGTTTACATAGGAGGACATGTTTTAAATCATTGTGTGTTATTGTGTGCAAGGAATTCCACATTGTTTGAAAATCTTTATCGCACACGTCATTGCCCACTCACCATGCATAGGAGATACACATAATGGGTGGCCAGAGGTATGCACATTGTACAATAAGGCGTTACATAAGCATTTTTGTGTGACCCATCATTCTGTACATAGAGCTTCACATGCAGAATATTTTATGTAGGGTATTGACCTTGTAACTCCTTTCTGCATATGGGTATGTGGGGGCAGGGGGAGTTACCCAGAATTAAACTTCACAACATAGGCTAACGTAATGAATCTGCTCTTAGTTCAGGACCTGGGCTTGTAGATTGTAAGCTTACAAGCCAGTCTTTCTTTCTCTTTCTCTGTTTGTTACTAACTGACCTAATTTTATAATTATGGTTACAATTGTAAAGTGCTACATAATATGATATTGTTGTATAAAATCCTGTTAATAAATAATCAACACACAAGACCAAAGCTATTATTTACCAATGAAGAATAGCAAATCACACTGGCTCCAGCAAATACTCATATATGTGAATAGGTCTTGTAATGACTGTATGCACTGAGGTATGTTGGAATGTGTGTGTGGTAGTAATGGCTGAAGGAGACTCATTTTTGGTGGTGCTGTTTTCAAGCAGCGATTACTTTACTCATCTTTTGTAAAGTGGCAGAAATCCAGATCTGTCTTTTATTATGCTGACAAACTCCCTTTGCTCTTCATATTGATATTACCTATTATAGTTACATACTGATCATATATTTGTTATTTAGTATGCTCTATTTAATGATCCTCCTGTATAATACTCCCTTTCCACTGACAAAAAAAACCTGTGTTTATGCACATAGGCCTAGGCCCAGGTTTTTTTTTTGTGGAAATGGTAACAAGAAAAAAACCCAGGTGACCCAGGTTTTTTCCTGGAACCAATGCAGGGTTTTTACTGGGATTTTTCCCGGGTCACTGTGGTTGAAAAGCTAAAACATAGTCTACTCCATTCAGTGGAAATTGTCTCAACCTAGGATAAATCCCAGGTTGACACTTGGTGTAAAAGCGGTCATTTTATTTTTGACCTGGGTAAATTCAAGGGTAAAAAACCTTGAAATTTACCCAGGTTTTTGGTGTAAAAGGGGTATATGAGATTGTGTACAGTACTTTTTTCATATACTTTGTTACCTTCTCTTATTCCTTTATTATAGCTGTTCCACGTACTAGTGACACACAGTGTAGCTCTGTTCCTGAACCCAGATATGGAAGAAGAATTGGTTCTGAATTTTCAGCAGGTTCTGTTGTCCGATTTGAATGCAACCCCGGGTACTTACTTCAGGGTTCTAAAGCCATTCATTGTCAAACAGTGCCAAATGCGCTAGCACAATGGAATGATACTGTGCCAAGTTGTATAGGTATGTTCAATGTATGACATTTATATATAAAAATAACTGATATGCTGCAATGTATTCATTTAAATTTCTACAACGTCTGATTAGATTAACATTTTGTGTGCTATTGCAAAATCCTATTACAATCAGTGTCTGTTATAAGGGAATACATCTACCTTCATAAAAAGAAATGATAGAAATAATTGCTCAGTAGTACACGTTTGGTATAGAATGATAAACACTAAAATAAATATTGTATATTAAGGTATGGCGAGATCAGTCTTTGAATGATGTGCAATCTCTTCAATGCGCTGTAGTCTGCAAACCTTTAGTCACTAGTGTTTAATAGATAAAGTAATGAAGCAGCCTTAGAAAAGAATGTCAATGTTTTCTTTTCATGATGAGAATCACCTTTGCAAATGACTTCCTTATCTAGAGTATTCAGGGGGCACCTATTAATAAAGGCAGATGTATTCTTTATTGGATTTTGTATTAGCCAATCCAGAATATCAGAAATGGACAGGAGCCCTCAAGAAAGAAGCATGGAGTCAGAGACGTTATATCATCCATATCCAAACCTTTCTTGACAGCAGCCAGGAAATAATTATTTAGAAGTGACGGGATAAAGTGTGACATATGTGTTAACCATTTTAATCATTTGAGTGCTTTTAATAACTTTTTTTTACCATGTGTAAGTGCTTAGTAAATTTAGTCCATGGTGATGTGTATAAACTGGAGGGTCAAAGAGCAATCTAAAAATACTTGGAATAAATCTATCTTTAATCTTACACAACATTAAGAATCATGTACATTTTAGGGTGAGTACACATAACACAATTGTATTTCTCCTTCCTGCAAAACAATATTGGAAATGACAGTGGTCATTTTATTATTAAGTCTACTCAACAAATTGTCTCTCTATGAGACTTGATTAAGTCAATGGAAAGTATCCGCATGCACAGCATATGCTTCAGTAATGGAAAAAAATTACAGTTGTTATACATTTATTACTTTAATAGTAAATATTTCAGCCCATATGTGACACTTATGTACGTTGCCTGGGACACACAAAGAAAAAGATTAAATCGATATATGTTAAACATACGTGTACCATGGCTCAAAGGTCAAATCAATAGTAATACAATAAAAACATGAAAGTATGAAGTGGAATTAGCATTGCATGCTGCCTGCAAATGACAAGGTATAAAGAGATAGGCATTTAAATTCTCATGTGAAAATATGAGTTAATTCTTGTATTTTCTGTATTTTATTGTTAGTGGGAAGAATGAACATGACATTTTCTTTGTATAAATATTATATAATACTTGCATATTATCACACACACACACAATTTTAGAAAATATTCTACCTTACATTCTCTAATTTAAAATTTCAATTAGCTTTGGTATAATAAATACTGCCATGGCTGTAGAGAAACCTGGCAAATCTAACATATGTAAACTAGTTATGAAATTATATACCTTTATAACAGCCAACAGCTTTAAACTTTTGTAAATATTTCAGCTTGTCACACATATTTATTGAATTTATAAGTCCCCATTGGTAGGTATTTTTATGTTATATTTTTGTGTCATATATTAATACTAAAAGTTCTCCATGGATTACAATAATAATATAATAGAAACTGCTTATTATTGTATTCATACTTATTATTACACACACACACACACACACACACACACACACACATATATATATATATATATATACTAAATAACATATATGTTTTTCTCTTATTTTCAGTCCCATGTAGTGGAAATTTTACAGAGAGAAGAGGAACAATTTTATCTCCTGGTTTCCCTGAGACATATGGTAACAGCTTGAACTGTATTTGGAAAATTATAGTTACTGAAGGAGCAGGCATTCAGGCAAGTACATAATAACCCATATAACCCAACCAAACATTATGAACTGAACCGCAGTAAAAGGGTAGTGACAGGGAAGATCACGCCCCTCTCCTGTACTTCCACGCTGCCCATGTGGGCACAAAGGAGTGTGAAATCGGGCCTAAGTGGGAATGCTTAGACCAGAATTGATGAATCCCGAATTTTGGACAATTCTCCCAGTATTCGGGAGAGTCTTCTGGGACCTGTGCAGAGGCAGTCATTTAATGTAAATAGAGAATGGGCAGAACTTGATGATGTAAATCCCTGCAAATCAATAGAAGATGGTGGTGGCGGTTGTAGCATGATTTGCATCCCCATAATACCAGCCTTTGGTATGTCCCGGGAGGGGAAACTGAAATGATTTGCGCTGTATAAAGTGTCACTGCAATGGATGTGCTAAAATGCCTTTCTCAAAAAGATCAGAGCGTGCACTGTGTAGAAATGCAGCTGCAAACTGACATTAATACACAGTAGACAAGTAGCTTAAAGCTGGCAGATTCTTGAATTTCAGATAACACTTTTTGTACTTTAAAAAGGGAGTTATGGATATCATTCTCATTTATAAAGCTCAGTCTTGGACTTTTTACCTGCATATAGTGAGGCTGTTTATCTTACCTGATGAAGACTTCTTACATCATTGGGATCAGAGTGGTTTGTTGGTGATCAGTTGCATGTTAACCTGATATTTTGGGTATTTTGGGCCAAATTCAGCAATAAAAAAGTCTACCATTAAAACCAACAACTTTATCTTTTTCATTAATATATACATTTTGAAAGCTAGCAAAGTGCACCATAAAATCCTATGGAAGGGCTATAATTTACACATTTACTTTAACGTTAAACTCTATTAAATTGTATTTTCCAAGGATTATGTATATTTATAAAGTCATCTCCATTGTAACACCTTTGGGATTCAAACTTTCTTTTTAGTCTACAGAAGCATGAAACACATATTTACATTTTTGTACATAAAAAAGAAAGTAAAATGTTTTGCTCATGTTAAATCACATTATCTATAAGTGGTATAAAGTGAGGCACATAAAAAAAAACATTTATTATCAACTTTCTTTGACAGATACAAGTTTTAAGTTTTGCAACAGAGCACAACTGGGATTCACTTGAGATATATGATGGCTCCGACATGACTTCCCCAAGACTTGGCAGTTTTTCTGGTAAATGTCTTTAAACATATGTGTTATTGGAAATGTTTCATGCGTTTGTAGGGGATGCCTCATATTAATACATAGATACATAATGCTGTAATATTATTTTTCTTATTGTGAGATCAATAATAGAAATATTGTGGGTTTTCATGGCACCTTCTTCAATTCACATTCTGGAAATTTCAGTTACTTAAGAGAAAGCGATCCATTAAACTTTGCATCATGGTACTGTATTCAGAATGAATTGAGGTGGGCATTTTTTATACTTTACCTGCGGAAAATGTCTGCAAATGAGTGCATGAAAAACTATCATGGATCTAGATCCCCAGGAGTCAAACTTCCATCCTAGAAGCCTTTCCTATGGCAGACTGTGATGATCCACCATGTTGTACAGTTTAAGGGTATGGTGACGAGGGGAGGTAATTGAATCATACAGTATGGCTAATTCATGGATGTATTCTGATGTATTATATGCTGCACAAACATTCAAGCTATTTGGTTATGTACATATTAATAACCAAACACTGAATAAGTAGCAAAATAAAAAAGACATTTTAGAAATAGAGTGGGTTCAGAGAAGGGCAACACAACTGATAAAGTATATGGTGTAATTGGCCTAAATTTATTAAGCAGTGACATTACAGGGAGACTGAAAAGTGGTGATGCTGATAATAGCAACCAATCAGATTCAAACTTACATTTTCCAGTTTGTAAAATAAATCTGAGATCTTGAATCTAATTGGTTGCTATGGCAGCATCCCCACTTTTCAATCTCCCTGCAATCCCCCTGCTTAGTAAATTTAGGCCACTGATTTATGAGGAAATGCTAGCAATTTTATGCATGTTTACTTTAGAAAAGATGCATCTAAGAGGGGATTTTACTAAATAAAAATATATTAGGGGTTCATACTGAGAGCTTTCACATGAACTTTTAACCCACTAAGATTAGAGGAAAGGAAGTTTCACAACCAGCAATGGAAAGAGTTCTTTACAGTAAGGGCAATCAAGATGTGGAATTTATTGCCAGGGAAGGTTAAGAGAGCACATTCAGTTGATATACCGGTATTTAAGAAAGGGTTAGACAAATTTTTAGAGGAATAATGTATCCATGGTTACTTCCAAAAGATAAAATCTTACCTTAGTCAGGCGCTTGTTTTTTCATATTGAGCAAAATTTGCTGTTGCTTCATCTGGATCAACTTCGCTTATAAGATTAGGATCACAGGAGATGTCTGTTTTTCAACCTCATCAACTATGTTACTATGAAACCATATAATATTATTATTTGTATGTAGCTACAGTATGTCAAGGACAATCTCTTTTATGTCATTAGAACTGAAAAAGTTATACTCCTGTATGTCTAGAGTTTGAGAATATGATTATGGATTTTAGGCTATATGTGATACAATTATATTTTTCAGTAAGGATAAGGAAAACTACCAATATATTCATTTTAATTGTTCTCATAAATATAGATTACAAGCTTTGTAATTAACTCATCTTTTGTTTGACAGTATGAGAATCTGACATTGTGTCATTGTGGTTCGTAGTATGAGAATCTGACACAAACTTTTTCTAATATCCTGTTACTTTGTTGTTTGATTGATATCTCATAAAATAATTTTCTGCCTGTGTCTAGCTTACAAAATGTTCCAATGCTTTAATGTATACAACAGCATATATCCTTGTAAAATAAGATTTACCACCCAGCTCTTTGCAGCCCAGATGTGTATGACATGTTCTGTGGATTAATTCTCTTTCCCTAGTAAACAACAAGCCATGTCAGTTTTTATACCTTGTAATCTAGTGATATGACAAATTATGCCGTTATGGTTGGAAACCATAGTCCACAGGGATTTCAACTATAATAACACCATATTCTTAGTAGAGGAACTCGGTATGAGTGGGTTGTTTCTTTGGATCTTAAGGTGGGTGAATGTTGGTTACTCCCAGCCAAAATCTTGGAAATGCCAAGCAAATTATACAATTATCAGAAATCATTTCCTGGAAATACCACTATTAATTGCTATTCATCCGCCACTTGCAGTAAGTTTGGTTTACCCTAACATTTCTTTTGCCCAGAACTGTGCTTTTTGATTGAATGTAGCTTTGCGCCAATACTGCAGTCTGCACAGTCTAAACTTTGCTATTTCACAGACACCAGTTCTCTTTATTGATATGTTTTCATTAATGCCTAAATCTGTCCAGGAAAATATTCTAAATGTTATAAAATTGGTTAAGCTACAAGATTTTTGCAGGACAATGTAAATGCAGGATAACAGGTTACAAGATAATACAGATCACAATGGTTCACGTGTAAACTGCAATGTATGTAATATATTATAGATTGTACATCTTATGTAATATCACTATTTATATAATGTACATAGATTTTTTGTATGTAATACATGACATGAATAAAAAAGGGGACAATACTCTAATTAAACCAAAATATTATTCTACATTGTTGTAACACCAATTAACACCCAGAGCCACAGTTTTGCTTGTGAACATTATTGAATTTCAGGGTCCAGTCCATTGTCCATTGTTTGCATCTGATCTTTTCATTGTTCTGGGAAACAATATTTTCATCCGATCATTACAAAAGATAATTGAATTGTGTTTACGAATGATATCAAACATTCTCCTGAGACTTATTATTAGGTTGGTTACATAAGGAAATTGTGTACACAGCTTTAGAGTGCTTGTATATGTTCCTTGGTCTATTTGTAAAGTTCAGTATACTTAGGATAAGCATGGACAATATTTGTGCCAGTCCCAGTAATGTAAACATTTGATCTGAAATGTGTCTTATTATGTATTCATTATCTTGAACTGTTAGAGGCTAAGCATGTTATTCTGCTTGCACAATGTATAAAAATATATTTTTTCATTTACTAGGAACCACTGTACCAGCCCTGCTTAACAGCACATCCAACCAGCTTTTCCTACATTTCCACACAGATATAAGTGTTTCAGCAGCTGGATTTCATCTGGAATACAAAAGTGAGTGTTTTGACATGTTTTAAATTATATTAAATTAAATGTTACAATAAACATAATAATACCAAGCTATTGTCACATTAATGCTGTAGTACAAGTTATGTTGACACGAATACCTCTATTGCATTATTGCACGGCAGAGCATGTAGAGCTGCCACTAGGCATAGGCAAAGTAGGCGACTTACTAGGGTGAAATCTTGGCAAAGGGACATTGCTGAGGGCGAACCTTAGGTTGACAGTGGCAGTGCTTTATTATGAGTGAAAACCTCCATGCCAGTCATGGATACAACCGTGATACAACCACTGAGCTCATGGTCTTGGTCTATCTCCAACTGCAGACTTCTAATCAGATATTGTTGGCTAAAGATGCAGAGGAGAAATAGACAGACAAAAATATATTATCTGAACTGTATACTGTGGTCTGACATACCACCGTTTCTCTCACTGATATCATTGAACAACTATTTATCTCCATTTACTGTATTTATATCATTTCCTAAATTTAATACCACCACCGCCTTCTAAATGTCCATACCACCACTTCTAATTTTTCATTTAGACAATTGGGTAGCATATATTATTATTAGTATTATGCAATATTAAGTAATCAGGCATCTGATTGCAGTTTCCCCTTATGTAGCCACTGACTTACTTCAGTGTGCAGACTCCAGTATTATAAAAGTTTTGATTGTATTTTATTTATTAATGTTCTATCATGATCATTGCATTTTTGTGTCAGTGATTAATAGTCATTATTAGTCCACCTTTAGAACCTATTGACACTGTCTCGCTGTATAATAATAATATTGTACACTGTCTCATTGTATTATAATAATCATATTGTACACTGTCTCACTGTATAATAACAATAATAATAATAATAATAATATTGTACACTAGTCTCACTCTCATGAACTAACTTAATGCAACCACAAATACAAATTTTCCTTCTTGTGTGCACCAGAAAGGCTAGGTTGGAAATTAACGTGACGAAATACATATATTCTAAATATACTAAAAAAGACGAGTTCCCACTTTTAAACCAAAGATTCAACTCAACGTTTTAGTTAGACGTGTCATTCCTCTAAAGCCCAGAATGGTTGGAAGCAATGTATTTTCATTCACCTTTGATCATGAACAATGTAAAAAATCATCCTCAATCTGTATAAAAATCACAGAAGATGGGCGACTTATTGTGGACCCCCAAATCCCTACATCCTCCTGGCCTTTTTTTATTGTCCTCTGTCCGCGACTCCTTAAAGGTATGGGACCGTGCTGTACTCCCTTGGGGCGACCTGACTTTACCTACCTGTACCCTCTCTATGACTGCTGTTTCCAGGCTTATCCTTGACTGGTCTGTCCCTGCATGTGTTAGACGCCGCCCCGGGTCTTACCTGCTCCCCGTTCCTGTTCTGCGCATGCGCGCGCCGCCGGGGAGCCTCCACAGGTCAGGACGTCCTTCCGGGTTAGGCGTCCTGACGTCATCACTGGGGGACGCCGTGGCCAATCAACAGCGCGGCGGGCTCCTTAAAAGAACCGGCAGTGATACACTTCACTGCCGGTTATAGCGTCGGTGGCAGCCCAGCTGTTTGTGAGCTATCTTTTCTTCTCTTATTACCTCTATCTTCTGTTGCTCTGCTGAGTACCTGGTATTCCTTTTACTACTGTTTGTGTGGCGCTCCATTGTGTTATACTGCACTGTTACCATCATTGTGCATGCTCTGCTGAGTGCCTGGTATATTCATACTACTGTTTGTGTGGCGCTCCATTGTGTTATACTGCACTGTTACCATCATTGTGCATGCTCTGCTGAGTGCCTGGTATATTCATACTACTGTTGTGCGGCGCTCCATTGAGTTTCTTACTGCACTGTCGCCATCTTGGTGCATGCTCTGCTGAGTATACTTTCCGTACAGTTTTACCAGTTTATCGGTGTGCGCTCTGCCGAGTGCAATATTCCACTGAGTGACTTCTGGCTGTATGCGCTCTGCTGAGTGCCTGTTCGTGCGGTACAGCTCTCCCTGTCGTCACTACCTGTGTATCTGTGTGCGCTCTGCCGAGTGCAATATTCCACTGAGTGACTTCTGGCTGTATGCGCTCTGCTGAGTGCCTGTTCGTGCGGTACAGCTCTCCCTGTCGTCACTACCTGTGTATCGGTGTGCGCTCTGCCGAGTGCAATATTCCACTGAGTGACTGTTGGCTGTATGCGCTCTGCTGAGTGCTATTATTCTCTTAGTTATATTTGGCTGTGTGCGCTTGTAGTGGGTGCTATTGCTGTGCAGGCTGTCCGTCTTCTGAGTGAGAGATTCTAGGTTCTTTCTTCTGAGGTTCTCTTTCTGTCCTCTCTCTCTCACTCTCTGGGCCCATCGCTAGTTCCACTCGCTCTAGCCTCTACTGTGTCTCCAGGTGTCACTAACCGGGGGCCGCGACCTGCCGGGTGTTTGCAGCTCCAGCCTATCCCCACCATTAGGGGCTCTAGTGAAGACAAGACCCCGGTTAGACTCCGCGCCCTGGGAGGTGGCATCTGGGACCGTAACAGCATGGAGGTCTAGAGGTATCCATTCTCTCTCTCAGATTATGTTAGGTGGCGTTCTGTTGCTATTCTCCGCCCTTTGTACTAAATTTAGCCTCCCTCCGACAGAATTCTATAGATACCTGCAATTGCGTCATTGGGTTCAGTCCCTCTCTAGGACACAAGGAGCATTCAATCTACCCCCTGAACCCCTGAAGGCCAGATTCTTCGCAGTGTTAGAGCGGAGACATATCTCTCACTGGTACCGGATCCTGCAGCAGCTTCGGACCCCGGAGAAATCCCGATCCCAGCTGGCCTGGGAGTCGGACCTTGGCACATCTTTCACCCCTTAGCAATGGGAGAAGATATATAACTCCTCGTTCAAGCTGTCTAAATGTATTATCCATACTGAAATATGGATATCAAGCTGCTGCATAGGCTGTACTTTACTCCAGCTCGGTTGCACCAAGTTTGGCCGGGTCAATCTAAATACTGTTGGCGCAATTGTAATTCTATTAGCCACATTTTCCATGTCTTTTGGGACTGCCCTGCCATTCAGACCCTTTGGCGGGATGTTTATAACTTAGCAAACCAAGTCCTTTGCCTTTCCCTAATTCCCGCCCCGGAGCTCGCCTTACTACATATCTTTCCCCCTGAGTGCAGACCCTCCTACTTTACATAGGGTTGTCTCTAAACTTTACTTTCATTTTCTCATGGAAACCGAGGGGGCCCAATACTCTACCTCATCCTCCTCCCCCCTCGTCAAATGGCTTGCCTGGCATGAGTATGTGTGTTCGCCCTTGGGAGTGTCCTTGGTCTCTGACTCGCTTGATACTGACCCTTTGCCTTTTAGCCTTGTTGAGCGCCCTGCTTACTAGTGTGTTCTCTGTGCCTCCTCCGCTGTTCGGCTGTGATATCTATACCTATATTTGTATACTTCTTGTTACCACATTTGTACTGTTTACACTGTGTTATTTTGTTGTCGCTTGTCCCTTCCCCCCTCACCCCATCCCCTCTTTTATTTCTGTACCCCCATATTTTGAAATTCTTAAACATTATTGATGAAAAAAAAAAAATCACTGAAGATGAACCGACCTCAATATTCTCAATCCAAACAAATACATTTACTAAACTGAAGAATAAGATTAGTACCAGGTTTATTATGGGTGGAGAAAATAACATTCTATAGTAAAATATGTGTTTGTATTCAGTGTCCTATACAATCCACGGCTTACATTTCTTAAGCAGGGAGATTGCAGAGAGATTGAAACATGGGAATGTTGCCCATAGCAACCAATCATATTTGAGCTGACATTCTCCAGCATGTAAAATGAAACTGAGAGCTTGAATCTGATTGGTTGCTATGGGCAACATCCCCACTTTTCAATCTCCCTGCAATCTTCCTGCTTAGGAAATTTAGGTCTACATCATAGATGATACAAACTAGTGATTAATTTCTGCATAGCAACATAACTTGTTTTATTTTAACATACATTTACAATAAGTGTCAACTCTATTGGTCTTTTAATATGATTATTTATACCACATAATCCACACACTAATTCAGTTTTGTTAATAATTTGTACCAGCCTGTGCTTAATAAAAAGGCTTTAGATAGCTATTTTGTGCCTTATTATTCATAGTAAGGAGAAAAACCCATATTAATTTTTGTTAAGAACGTAGTGCACAGAGTATTCTCAGTGCTCCTTTGCATTTCAGTACATAATCTGCATTAGCTCAGACTCCTAAATCCTTTGATGCAAAACCTTTTCAATTATCACAGTGAAACAAAAGAACCTTGAATGCTTTTATAGTATACAGACATTTAATTTGTGTAAGAGATACATTTTTCTTCTTCTCCTGTTTTAACCTTTCCAAGTGAATAGGGGTCTCAGCAATAACTGTATGATTAATGGGGTGGCAAAGGTCAAATTAACAAACCAGTTGTAAATTTCATTACATTGCAAAGTTTTTTTTTCCAAGGTTTACAAAGTATTCTTTGAAATATTCATTATTACTTTGGAAATTATTCTTAATACATACAAAATCACTGACCCTTATCATCCTTTATCCAAATACGCACGAGTTTAATAAATGTGATAATTGGCACAAACAGAGAACCGCTGAGTAACCTGGAAGTCCAATTTTATTATTCTTAAATGTTCATGAATTCTAATTATTCATGTTTATTTATAGATTACAAATCTGCAGAGCTTTACAGAAAATATTTGACATTCAGGAGCTTTACAATCTAGCTAGGGCTAATCTCAATCCTAGCACTGCGATGCACAAGTTCTAATCACTGAGCCACTGTGTCCAAATAAGTAGCTTTATTGAGAAGATAGTGCAGATTGTATTTTTTCTTTTAACAATCATTCACTTTATCCAGAATACTCACATTTAATCCACTTGGTCTGTATGCATATATAGATATCCCGATAAGCGGCTTCACCAGATCTTGATATATATTCTATCCACTTAGATTTTTTGCTGGAGTAGGTATCTTTTCTTTATTCACAGATTTACACGTCCAAGGTTTCCTCTCCTGTAGTTTTCTTCCTCAAATTGTGAATCATACCATAGTGTAGATTGCACTCACGCTTCAAATAATATATGTTTACACTTCATGTGTCTTGACTGTTGTACTCACCAATCTCCCGAATAGGTGTGCCGGTATGTGGTCTCTAATTAGCCACTAATTAGCAGCCTGCAATCTGGAGGAGGGGAGTGGCTAATTTTGTCAGCGGAAAGGGGTGTCAGACGGAAAGGGATGGGCTATATATATAGGGGTGTTATTTTAATACTACAGTAAGTGCTCAGTCAAACCAGAAACAGCTGGAAGTGGGTACTGGCTTGGCTTTAATTCCTAGTTATGTTTCAAAGGATCCTAAATGGGTCAAATGTGACTAGATGAACACTACCTCCAATAGGTGGCACTTGAGATATAGCCCATTTCAATAGAGCTTATTGGAATATTTCAATTTCTAATGAAGGTTGAATGGCCTATAAGACTCCATACACCATAATGGTGTTCTCCTTAAGAAGTCTATCCCTCAAGGGGGTATATATATATATAGAACATTTCTCTTCCTAGGACCATTCACATGATGTTTGTTAATAGATATGTTTGATATGTATGTTAATATAAAAGAAGCCTTTCTTCTGTTACTATATGGGTTGCTTCTATCAACTAGAGCAGTGGTAACACTCTCATTGGGGTGCCGCAGAATGTTTTTTTTATATGGTGCAACATTGCTAGTGTTACTTAGAAACACAATTTTACATCTTGTATAGGAGTAACACAAGTCACATGTCAATTCTGAATAGTTATTACATATTTTTGACTCAAAAACGTAAAAAAGTTGAAATTATTGTGTATTAGGGGTGCCTTGAAAAATTATGGAGAACCTAAGGGTGTCTCAACTGAGAAAGTTAGGGAACCTCTGAACTAGAGGGTTCATACTTTGCTAACTGAATCAGTGCATATTGTGTTTCTTACTTTTTTAGATTAATAATATACTGTAATTAGAAATGTAATATATTTGTTTATTATTTGCTGTTTAATTATTCATTTTTTTACTTACCTTTTACATTATGAAGAAAGTTGAAATATCCATGCAGAATAATCACATTTACAAAAGCAAATTCATACTTTAAATACATTTATCTGTCCTTTTTCTCTCGGTCCTAAGACTGCTAGGGTATGAATTTATGTTATTGTACATGCACAATGTAAATGCACCAAGAATACTCTACATTTCATAATCATTTCATAATCAAACTCAGAAAAGAAATTCCTGGTCTGTGTTATTACCTGTGTCAAGTACAAAGAACAGAAAATGAGTTACCCTACAATGCTTTAATGGTATCATTATAAATGGTTCTTATGACTAAACTCACTAATACCACGTTCAGATTACCAACTGCTCAAAAAATTTCCAGGTAGAGTGAAATACTCGAGTAGTTAGTTGTAATCTGAACGCTTCAAAAAAAATTTCCCTGGTAAAAAGAAGGGTCATTTGCCTGGTCTACCCAGGTAGCATATGGCCATGTAGATCAATTAAAGGTCCATTGGTGATTCCAATCACATACTTCCTGTGCATACACTTCGCCCCTATGCCATGCAATGTTTCCCATTAATGTGCCCCTATGTAATTATTTCACTGTAATGCAATGTATTGACATGACAATGTTCATATGACATCACCTTTGCAGCCAATCACAACTCCATGATTGTTCTGCTCTGCAAGATGGGACACAAGTGGTAATCTGAAAGGTGTCTACCAGGGTAGTTAAAAAAAAAAACGGTCAATTCCTGGGTAAAAATCTGAACGGGGTTTCATGTTTGGAGCACAAGAACCACCAGGGTAATTTGCCCTGGTAGTTCAAAACTGGTAATCTAAAAACAGCATTACAGAAATTAAGAATTGATTGAACTTTCTAGCTTGCTTAATAGCTTTTTACTAATTGAAAATAATGACTACATTATTCTGATGACGTTGAATTGGCAGCTGTCATACTATTTTGAATCTTTTAATCAACACTATTAAAATACTTTCAAAAATGTTGAACTTGCAGACCAATATCTAATATAATGT
>JABWIB010000009.1:243256-258472 GCA_016617825.1 Platyplectrum ornatum | reverse complement strand
AATTTACCACTAACTTAAAGTACAATATGTCACGAAAAAACAATCTCAGAATCAGTTGGATACGTTAAAGCATTAAAAAGTTATTACCACATAAAGTGTAACATGTCAAATGTGTAAAATAGGGCNTNGTCNTTAGGGACCAAATAGGCTGCGTCACAAAGGGGTTAACATTAACTTTACATTTTATACATAAATCCACAAATTTAACACACTTGGTAGAAGAAAAACTTCAAGTAGTACTATGTTATTGTGGATCTTAGTATAAAATTTTCAATTTATTTTATTACAGCTATTTTTTGTCGATAGATACTATATAATCAGAACTCTCATTTTCATATGTTACCTAGATCTGTTCCCCTCTCCCATCTGGAATTCACTTGTATTAATGATTCCTGTTCCCTGATTTCGGCTACTAATACTCATAAACATGCAACTAAATCGACCAGTGAAAAAATGGAAACAGCTCCTGCTATGTTCCTCTTGCTATATCTTTCAGTAATGTAACTGCCGCATATTACTAATCTAATAGACGGTGGGCAGCATTGACAAAAATAATAATCTTTGATTTTTAGCCTTTTGGAATGTAATAATTTGCTTGCTGCCCAGACTTCTCATAGATTATTCGAGCATAATCTGAATAGAGCTATTTTCATTGTTGGAATGAAGGTAAAGCCTTCTACAGTATCGCTTACCTCCTAGAACAAATGAAAGTTATTTGGTAGTGAAAAGTATTTGGCCAATACTAATTCCCTAGCACTGCATGCGAGGTGGAAGAACTGGATTGATATAAGTCACGTCTTCCTTTTCCATTCTACACTGAAAAATGTGGAGATTTGACAGTAAAACGATTCATTTTTTGGCCTTTCGTGTACATTTAGTTTGCACACAGCTGTAGTCTGCATTATGAGCTTATACCTTAGCATTTTAGTGTCAGTCTTTATCCAAAAATGAAGAAATATTTTCATACCCTTTTCTAATAACATAGGTATTTCACTACATCACATGTGAGAGATTGTTTAACAAATCTTTATATATGGGGTAGACAAATGTGAAGTATAAAATACAATTGTACAATTGTGAGCGCACTTAGCCCCAAAGTATAACACTGAATAGTGGACAAAACAATATTGGACTATATTATCACCTAAGAGTGGTAAAACCACACAAGGGGCAACTGTAATCCCCGAAAAATGTGGTCCACTAGTTTGCAGGAAGCTCTCAAAAGTCACAATGTCATAGAAAATATCCCAAGGCTGCGAAGGAGTTAGATACTGTCAATATAATTTTTAATTTGTAGAGTTTGTAGTATTCTCGGTGTATCCAGTCATGTATCCAGAACGGATTATGCGAAGAGAAATAAATGAAAAATGCAGTAGTGTAATATGGACACAATGAGATATGTGTACAGGAATATGAATCTTCCACACCACAGGAGTAAAGCCATTGAATATGCATACCAGACTTCAGCTTTTTGTATAGTGTCTCAGCCAGGGCTGGTGCTAGGTCTCCTGCTGCCCTAGGCAGACATAGCATTGCGCCCTCTTCCAAGCAATGACGTGACGTCACACTGATTCAGACCCATTGGTGGAGGACAGCAGAGTAGAGAAAACATTGCCACACGCCCTCCTGTTGTTTACTTATAAACAAATAAAATATTTTTATATTTTTTAAGAAATGTTTAGGTTGGGGGGGTTCTTATAACAATTTATTAAATATATTATTGCTTTTGGATTCATGCCTGGTGACTTTGAAACATGCTGTGAATAATTACAGTTTATTATACAGGTGCATAAAGAACACAGCGATTTATCAAATATTTAAATAAACTACAGATACAAAACACAGGGAAGTGGCACAGGAAACAAGGAAACCCCATAACACATACTGAATACCAAAAATAGACAAATGAGGAAATGTGTTAGAAGAGAGGCAGATAAACAGGGAATAAAAGACATCCAAAAAACTAGAACAGCGAAACAAGACACAAAAACACAGTTCCAGATGCATCAAGCAAAAGAGAAATGCACAGTGTACCAGAAGCACTTATGGCCCAGGGGTATGACTGGGTACCAGAATCATGCAGAGTTCAGGAGGATGTATGGGGTGTCAGAGGAATACAAAGTCCAGAGAAATGCATGAGAATGCCAGAAAAATACACTGTCCAGAGAATTACATGTGGATATGGGAAATGCATGTTGCAAAGTCTATAGAAATTCACATAGTATGCCAAAAGAACACAAAGTCCAGGGAAATGTACAGAGGTGCCATAAAATATAAAGGCCAAGGAAATCCATGGGGATGCCAGATGTACACAAAGTCCAGGGAAATGCACCGAGGTGCACAGAAAAATAAAAGGCCTAGGGAGGCCCAGATTCACAGAAAATAAAAGGCCTAGGGATTTCCATGGTGATGCCAGGAGTTCCTAAAGTCTCTGGGATTGCATGGGGATGCCTGGAGAACACAAAGTCCAGGGAAATGCAAAGGGGTGCCAGCAGAATAGTAAGTCCAGGGAAATCCACAAAGGTGCCAGTAGAACACAAAGTCTATGGAAATGAACATTGTATGCCAAAAGAACACAACGTACAAGGAAATGCACAAGTTGCCAGAAGAAAATCTAGAGAAATGCATGGGTGTGCCATAAGAATATACAGTACAAGGAAATGCACAGGGAATCAAAGGGAGCTGGCATCTTCAGTCAGGTAGCAGCAAACGATAACCATGGTCCAGTGTGTATTGAGATGCAGATCAGATATTTATCCTCGGAGACTTTTCAATTCCCCTCTTAGTGAATTTAGGCCCAGATCTCTGCAATGCTGGGTCACCACCTCCAATACTCACTTATGGCACATGGAGTGTGTCCTTAACAGCATAGTTGGTCTGTCATATAAATTGTTTGTGGAAACTAAATACCTGGCCCAAGAGTTAGAACACCAGCATCTCTGGAGACTGAGCGTACTGCTACAGCTGCCTGTGTAATTCTGGTGATCCCACTATTGGACCACAAAAAATGACAAAATGTTTGCATTGATTTCTAAAGTGAACTAGTAAAAAACAGAATTATGAGAATTGTTGTTTTTCAACATGGGAACGTGATCGATGAATTTACATATTAAATCAGGTAGATTATGTTTCATTGACAAAAAGTGTTTAGCCACTAGTTGGTCTGTACTGCCAGTACTCAAAGCATTTCTAATCGCAGCCTCCAGTCGTCAACCCAAATTACTTATGGAGGGTCTACCATATTTGCAGTTTCTGTCTTTGTTGCATTAACAACAACTGACCTCTGACCTCTCTCCGCCTCCATCTGACCTCTCTCCAATCTCCATCTGAACTCTCTAGTCTCCATCTTACCTCTCTCCAGTCTCCATCTGACCTCTCTCCTGCCTCCATTTAAACAAATGCGCAGAATTCCCTATGTTTGATTATACAATATTATCATCTGTTGCATGCATGTGCAGATGTAACAAATTAGGGACTTTATACAAGTGACTTACATAAATCACACAATTACGGAAGTCTGGATTCTCCTGTATTGGCCCTGTATCCTTTCAGTTATTTGGTCTTATTAAAACAATATTAAATATTATTTTATGGTCATGTAAATTCAATATTAAATACAACTCTAAAAGTAATGTGAAGATTAAACCATTGTTTTGGGATGAGGGCTGTGGCAGATACCCATTACTGGATTCATATTACAGGAACAAAGACTTGAATTTGGCTGATTAAGCAGTCAGTCCTGTTGTGTCCTTTGGATGACATGGACAGAAGGTGTAAGGTCAGAAGGATGTACTAATCATTACCTTTTAGGGTGAGGCATAACACTATGCAAATATTTGAGGCATATTCTGTAAGAGGACTGAAATGCTGAGACCTTAAAATACTTACTGTACCCTTTCCATTGAAATACCAGATGAATACTTTTTCAAGATATTTTGGCTATCATAGGAAGTCACTATCATTACATTGTGTTGTGTATTTTAATATTAAGGAAAGCAGATGATTAAGTTAAGCACATTGATTTAGTTGAGATCAGGATTCTGTGGTTATAATTTGAGTGGACTAGAAAACATGCCTTCTCTTGTCTGGTTGTTATGAATATATAACAAATATTAAGTCAGATGATGTTTCATAGCTTTATCTGAATTACAAACATATTCTGGATTTGTTCCTAGAGCATGACAGTATATATTACGGGGGCTTTCCTGGCCTCCAGTAATAGTTTTAAATTCTCTGTTTGTTATTTTCAGCTAAAACACCTCAGGCATTTGAAAGTTTTATTAATTCTGCATCTTTGAGGATTAATTTTATTAGAGTGCGTGTTGTCATTTTCTTTCATATGTGGTTCACTTTCACCATGATGCATCATAAACTAACACTACACAAAAATATGGTCAACATCTGATTCAGTTAGAGATATTTTGGCCTATATACAATGTAACATTAATCATTTGTAAAGTCAATGATTTCTCAGCTGATGGGTGCAGCTTAGTGGAATTATTAGTAACCAGGACATTGCCAATATTTATATAAATATCAGGATCAGGATATATCAAGATCTTTGTGATCCAGGATGATTGATATTGGCTGCCACCGATTTCTCCCTTAGATGGGATTATTCATTTTTAGTTTTTAAAAAAGGATGGTTTGTTCTGTGAACAAATCTTTGAGGAAAGGTATAACAAGTTCTCATGTAAAGGTGGAAGGCAAACTTAAATACTATTTTAGTTGTGTGGTGTTACCTAGCTAAACTTTAATTTATTGTTTAAACATAAAGCTATGCAGTGTTTAAGTTCTTTGTAGGGCCATTACTCATAACTCCTCTGCAAAGTTTAAATTTATGGCATCTTGTTTTACAAATCATCATCTAACACCAGTGAGCGGCATACATTTCAGTCTTAATGTGAGCACCAAAAATTACAGAACAAATTCTTCTAACTATCTAACTATTCAAGTGAGTGACATACAATACAGCATGTATCCTAGCCACCACTATAAATTCAATACAAACTTCATCCCTGTGACTGCTTCTGTAGAAAGGAAGGAAATCCCTTCAAAGTGAATAGCAATAGTACAACCCAGACTGTATTATAAGAACCATTGTCTAATACAGAATGCATCCTAATCATGCCTCCCTTCCTTAGCTGGCCCATACTCCAGTCTACTGTAGTTTATTTCTCTCTCTCTCTCTCTCTCTCTCTCTCTCTCTCTCAAAACCACAAAACAGGTAACACAAGGTCACAAGACATCCTATGTTTCCATCCTATGTTCCTATGTTCCCAGTCATGAAAAAAAATCAATTATAATGTTTGCAGCTCTTGGCCACTATGAGGATCCAATGAGCAGGACTCATTGAAAGGTTGTTTCTTAAATAATGAATAGCCTTTCTTCAAATGTCAAAATGGATTAGTTACGAATTTACCCTTATACCACTCTTCCATGATGACACCTCTAATTAATCATGTGAATGTTTCAATAGAGGCGTTTGTCACAGGAGCATCAAACTGTAATTTAGATTTAAATCTCTTATTCGCTGAATTCCTAGAGGTTTGTTAACAGCAAAATGTTTCAATTTACATTGTAAATACCCCTGTACCACTGTAGATTTATTTATTTTAGTTCTAGAGGATATCTATGTTGATATCTATGCAGGGAGATGTTTTCCTAAATGCATTGTTTGACACCTCCTTACTATTTTTACCAGCAATGTATATCCTTCTCAGTATTCCAGTGGCCTGATGAAAACTGCAACTGCATACACATAGGTTTCTGTCCACTCCTGTAATTTCAGTATGTATAAAACATGAAATTGTGTTGTTATATAACTAAGCCTAAACTACAGTTTGTTTTCAGATCCCTAGACATGACATCATATCATGTATTAATGATGGGGTGCGTCCACACTTGTCACATCTGTTTACTTATAGAACCAGAACATATCAACCACAGCTTTTAGAAGTTAGAATAGTTATTCAGCGATTTACTGCATGAGTTTTCTATTTATAGTTATTTACTATTAGTAATTATTTTAAATTATGAACTCTGTATTGCTGTATTTCTATTTATTTTGACATCTGATCTTAAAATGTTGCGTGCAAGACTTTACTTTCATCACCAGAAATGTACATTTTAAAGTCAACCTTATAGTAACATGTACTGATATTGTCACATGTATATAGTCACATGTACTGATATTTATATAAATCTGTTTAAAGCCATTATAATGTATATCATAAGATATCATAGTACTGTGAGGATCTGACATCAACTACCCTGATTATCCTCCAACAATAACAAGAATACACCAGTGCCATCTGGGCAATCACCTGGCTGCCTTCAAATGTCCCCCTCTGGTTGATTCCGCTTGCAGTTCCTCAAGCCCTTTAAATATTGGTAGTCGTTATTAGTGACTAGAGTGACTAGTGAGCAGATTTTGACTCCAGAGGGTGTAAAACTCCTCTGGACCGCTTCCTCAGTCAACTCCTTGGCTGCTACTCACCTTGCTTACCAGACACGACCCAGGGAACTCCTTCTGTCAGCTGACACTCATGAATCCCCACCTACTATAAGGTTAGGCTACCAGGGCTTCAGTTTAATGGTACAAAGCCCCTAGAGGGATGGGGAAAACAATGTATTCACAAAGGGTACAGTGGTTTATAGCAAGCGGACAAGAGGATGAATACACTACAGTATTGAAAGCATACAGCGCAGTCAGCTATGCTGGGGTCCCGCAGTCTTTCCAGATGGGAATCCAATCTCCTACAAGAGCCCCTGTGGGGAAAAGGCTAATGCTGCCCTGACAAGGAATAATTACAGCCGTGGGTCTATCATTGGGCAGATAAATGTTGTAAATGTTGTAACAAAACAGGGCTGGATAACCACAAGGCAACCTTGGCACCTGCTTTGTGCCTGGGGTCCCTAGGGGGCTGTGGTTGCCTAAAACTTGTTTTAAGCAAAATTTAGAAAATGTTTGCACTGTTTAGAGAGGCTTTGCAACGGGACCCAAACCAGGAACACATTATTATTACAAGCTGTAAAATACACACACGCACAGACATGGGGCCCCCAAAACTGGTATATTTCCTAGGACCCCATAAAGTCTTAATTTAGCTCTGCCACAGAGAGCCCCCCCCAGCTTCGCTGCTTTCACTCCTTCTGACATTCACTTCCGACATTCACTCACTTTTCTCTCACATCCACCATGTTAGCCAAGCAACCAGCAAATGTGAATAGATAGAACTAGACAATCGTCTGTGGGAATAGAGACATCACAAAGGACGATAATAATAATAATAATAATTTCTGGTTCCCGGATTTCAGGCAATCCTTCCAGTATCACTGGAGATTTGGCGACTCTCTTTAGACCCATGCAAAGTCAGTAAATAAATGTAAATCACTGTCTCAGCCCCAATCGGTGCATTGTCATGATCACCCATTCGTAGCAGGGCTTCTCCTCCCCACCGCCCATGCTGTCCATGTGTCATATCTTAGACAAGGGTGCCATGCAGTTGTCTATACGAGTTTGGTTTTTTAAAAATAATTACATTTAATTAGAATGAATTTAATGCTGTTTAATTATAATAAAGAATTTATATAAATACACTTTTCTTGGAGGTAGGAGGTTTAAGCTTTACTAACAAACATGTAGTTTGATAAGCTGTACCTAAACCTAAAAATTATGTGTAAGAGCAGTTTTGGATAAGCCTTACTGACTCACTTAAAGATGCACTTATACCTGATATACCATAATAATAAAGTAAATGTGTTTGTAAGTAAATGCGTAGTATGGAATCTGTTGCATGTAAGAACCATCTGGTGAAAAAGGCTATGACAGACAATAAAAAGACCACATGTGGTTTAGATACTGTTTTAACTTACATGACAACATAGGACATATGCAATGCACAAGAAATAACTGCTTCTATCAGAGTGTAAGAAGAAAGAATAGTATATGAACAAATAAAGGCGTACTCTGATCCTGGCCATCCACTACAACAATTTTGACCAAAATCCACGATCATCGTATGCGCCTGTCACTCGTACAGAACTTCCTCTCCTGTTTTTACTTTTTTATGGGCACCACTAGAATAATATTGTTTTAGTGGGTGGTCTTCCCTTGAGAAAATCACCCCATTTAACGGTACCAGTTTCCACTAGAACAATTTTAGGCTTAGGATTTTACTTACAATTTCATATTTTTTTCTGTGAACACTCAAAATTGAAGATAGTAGATAACAGAATAGTTTCTTTACCTCCCCTGCAATGATTATTACACACTGGACAATATTTATAAATATTAGGAGCTTCATTAATTGTTGTTAATTGTGAATGAATGAATGAATGGTGCTTGTACCAATGCGTGCAGCTTTGGAAAGCATGTAGCCTGACCATGTTTTGCATGTTTTTCAGAAATAGGTGCGCGTCACTGAATCAGGTTCATTGCTTACATTAAAAGTTTAACATATACTGTGTCGAAACTTAAAAAGACATTTTTTTTACATTACATAGTTTCCAATAATCCCTCATATGGTATCAATTATAGTAAATAAATCCCTTAATTTAAGTCAACCTCAACAATACATTTTGCGCACATAATCAAGAATATACTGGAAAGCTAAACTCTAAGTGAATAGGAAAAAGGAATACAAAATTAGAAGACTAAACCACTACAGCCATGACATTCTATATCATAACTGTGTAAAATCACTGCAGATAGTCTAAATCAAACTGTCAATAGGAAATTAAACCCATATGGGTTTAGACTAGAGTTATTTTCCAAAAGTGATGAAAGTTTTATGCTTTTATTATGTAATGGGTGAGGCTACAACAAGTGTTACATAGAACATTTACACTTTACATGGCCATCTTTACTTAGGAATTCGCTATAATATTTCTGAATAAGTCTGTAATTTGAATTGTATAACAGTATTTCTTATTTGAAAACCATTTTATGATCTGTAAACACCTGTATGCTGGAATGTCAAATGGTTTACCTTTATCACCAATAAACACAACATGTGCACTTGAAAAAAAAGTCTGTTCAAATAAATCTGATGTGTCAGTANATTGTGGATAACTGTCTTAGAAAATGCAATTACTTCAAAGTAGCTTAAGTAACTACATGTACTTTTAGCACAGAATGTAACATATTCATGAACATCATTTTTTAAGTGATTTGTTTTATTTCAAGATGTGTGTGCTTAAACAGGGCACATTGTGGACAGACCAAGTCCACAAATGAGATGATTTATGATACAAAATATTTGAAATCTTTAATGCTTCTACTTTAGTAAAAAAAAAGCAAACAGGAAAAGTCAGAAGTGATTTCTTGCTCCTGCTTCTAACACGTACACGTACAATACATACAATACTACTATACATTCCATACCACATTCCATATAAAGGTAAGCATTTGTGTTTGGGCAACTGTGATCTATACAGCACTTAAATCTGTTGCTTACAGTCATAAAACACAGTAGGTGAACATCATGTAGTGCAGATTATGGCTTCCACCATTTAAATAAATATTTAATTCATGGATTTAGGATTTTATAAGGCAGGGATTGCCAAACCCGGTCCTTGTGATCTACCAACAGTCCATGTTTTTCAGGTCTTCATGTTGGGGCAGAGGTGTGTTCATAACTGACAGACATTTTGAAAGATCCACAAGTGGTAGTAATCATGTCACATAGAAAACATTATCCCCAAGTATATTACTTTATATACTCGAGTATAAGCCGACCCGAATATAAGCCGAGGTACCTAATTTCACCTAAAAAAACTGGGATAACTTATTGACTCGAGTATAAGCCTCCCCCCAGTATGTCTGACTGTCACCACTGCGAAAGGCTTGTGTCACTCATGTCACTGATGGTTCATTACACCCATAGGATTGCATATGTCTATGTCCAGCTCCTNTAGATCTTCCNCTATATGTCTCTATTGTCCCCCTGTTTCCTGCATGTGCAAGGTAATATAAGGCATATAAGGCAATGTAATTTGCCAGTGTCAGCACATCATCATCACGACTCGAGTATAAGCCGAAGGGTGCACTTTCAGCATAAAAAAACATGCTGAAAAATTCGGCTTATACTCGAGTATATACGGTACTCAGACCGAGTTTGGCCACTCCTGTTCTAAGGTGTAATTTATTGAATTATTTTTCTCCATTAATATTTTATTAAGGAGCTATTTATGGGGATATTTGAAAAATAAAAGGTTATACCCCCAAAATAAAGAATAAAATTACTATTAATTTGTCCTCAAACCGTACTCGATATATTTTCTATACTATTACTACCTTTATAAGGTTACATAAGTTTCTCTGTGCCCTCTTGATTTGTGCTAAATGTTGTGTATATCATCCTATACAGCCCATTTGGGAAACAAAACATTTTATATAAGCCCTTTTACTGCACAAATGCCAGCTTAATCATTAAGCCACTTTTATAATCCATGTGATGAATTGGCCCTTAGGCCAATCTGCCTATGTTATCTAATAGCTAGTCAGTCCCTTGCACTATGCTGCTCTTAATAATGTACAGTACTGGCATTTCACCATACAAAATACAAACATTCATTCACAGAACAAGAGAATGAACAGTAACAACAGCAAAACATAGTGAAAAAAAAGTCATCACTAGAATGCTGAAGAGGTCAAATACATCATCTATCAATTATGTTTGTGTGACATGCTTTGTATACATCCCATGTACAGTAGGAGAATTTATGCACATTGTATGGAAAAGGGTTTTGTAGTCATTCATTTATCCTAGTTTAGTTATGAGACCAATGCCTCCCCATGAATTGCCCCCAAACAGCTGTATGTGACTAACAAGTGAGAAATGAGAATGCTTTCAATGGATTGTATTCATACATACATCATTGGCATTACAGTGTTATTAAGACTACAAAAATCCTGACCTTTGAAATGTGGAAAAAGCTGCTAACATAACTGAAGATGGAATCGTTAAGTTTTGCAAGGCTCTTATAATTTAGTTCTGCCATGTAATAAACATTATAAAGACCTGCTCTAATACAGAAATACACCCTGAAGTGGTAGTAAACTATTAATACTGTATATTGTCATTTCTACATACAGTCAGTATGAGCTATAGTCAAATGTGTTTTACATGGGCTATAATGCAAGGATATCAAAATGAATTTGTAAAATAAAAAAAACAAGATTGTCTTTTATGGCTATGTAAATAAGCCTATTTTGCTTACATAGCCTTAACTGGATCACAGTTTAAGAAACCGCAGAAATTTCTTTACACTGACAAAAAAACCCAGTGAGGGTTTTTACTGGGATTTTTCTCAAGTCTCTTCAGTGGAAAAGGGGTTTCCCTTTAAAACAGAGCAGGTTATAATACTCAGTGGAAATGTGTCCACATTCAGTAGAAAGGGTGTTAACCCTGGAAAAAACCCAGGTTCACACTGCAGTGGAAAGGGGGTCTTTTTTGACCTGGGAAAAATGCAGGGTAAAAACCCAGGTCTGAACCTTGGTTTTTGGTGGAAAAGAGAATTAGTTGCTGAAAAAAAGACTTTAGTCCATCAAGTTTAAACTATTTTAAGTCTTCTGCAATATATATTTACTCTTTATTCATTTACAGTTTGAATCTGTGTTTTAACAAGAAGAACTAGTCACAACTCTGGGATTTGTAGGTGATTTGAACAGTGTTAGGTTCTGCAACCTTTTGCTTGTATTGGAAAATGTATCCATGTCAACAAGTGACGAGAGAGTTTGTCATTAATCTTAATACTCATTTATTTCAATGGTAATGTAAACACTATATGCAGAAACATTGCAATAACTGGGCTACAGAAATGTACAGGGAATGATTAATGAAATGCTGTACATAAAACCAATTAATGGTAAGTCTCAAGATAAATACACTGGGCTGGCTCCACATGAAAGAAAAACTACATGGTGATATTTCCTCACCAAGGTACAATATACCTATGTCAATTTGTTGGTCACTTGGTGCTGCTATTGTATGGCTACATTAAAAAAACATGAGGCAAATGTGTACAGATGAACAAATTCTCTATGTAATATTTTAGTGTTCCTGCTCAGAAAAAGTTCACACAATTGTGGATGATTCGAGCACTTGCACAATGTATCTGGTCTCATAGCTGCACTGAGCTAGACTACATGGTGCCTGAAAGTTACGTGCCACACCTGCATAGGCACCCTGAAGTACCACTGCATGCACCACTGCACAGAGCTTACCTATGTTTTCTGCTCAGAACTACGGCACACTTGATGAATGCAGATTGCTGTACGGTTTTGGATAGGCTCCAATGACATTATAATATGTTTCATATTTAGATAATAGAAACCACTCCATTTGAACAGCTAATGAAACCGAATTCAAACCTTGTTCCGGACCTCCAAGGGATTCTTAAAGTCAAATAAACTACCAGTAATCATGTTGAATCTCTAATGGCAGCTTCTTCAAGGCCATTTTGCAAAGAACCAAATACAGCTTGCATTACAAATTGAGGCCATGAACTGGAAGGCATGATGAGGCGTTGCCCAAAGCTATTGATCTTTGAACAACTAAATATAAGTAAAATAATCCTATACACTGACATCAGTATTGTGGGAAGTAATAAAAGACCTGATGGTACAGTAAACTCTTCATTATGCTTTCATGCATATAGCCATTAACATTGTCTACAGATTAAGACAACTACAAAGTACCCTGCAGAAGTAATGCAAATAATTTTCAGATTAACATTACATGAGGTACAAAAGAAATAAGTATACTGAATTAAATGTACTTAAAAGTATACAGTATACAGTTAGTATTGCTTAGGTTTGGTAAAATAAATAGATTCTAAATAGAAAAACTGGCCATACACTATAAGATAAATTGTTTCAATCTAAAGATTTTTTAAGAGTGGGTAAAACCATGTTGAATTGCGAGGGGGAGTAAAATGTCAGTGTTTGCATACAGGGAGAATACTTTATTTTTGTGTTTTGCACCCAGATACTGACCAGTGTTACTGTTATTAGACTTGTGCTGGAAACATCATCTCTCACCTGTAATACTGATTGCAATTAATTCAATTTGCCTCCCCTGCAATTCAACATGGTTTTGCCCACTCTTAAAAAACCTTTCGATTGGAACAATTTATCTTAAAGTGTATGGCCAGCTATAGTGTTATATATATATAAAAGTAGAATGTTTATTATCTGCTATATAAAGTAAAATGATATATTATTGCTTCTTTTATTAACAAACCTAATAACATTTTGTAAGAAAAAAATAATAATTTTAAGTATATGTTTATTTAGATATACTTTATAGTAATATCAGTATCAGTTGTTAATGTTTTGTTAAGGTACTTCTTTTATTAAAAAATACACTACTGATTTTAAATAGTGTGGTTCTATATTTCATCACTTATCCTGGATAACTAGGTAGTCAGAAACCCAAGTTTTAGCTAATTGCACTATTGGCACCCCTTCATGTTATACAAGAGATAAAAGATTAAAATGTTCCATCCATCACTCAGCCCTACAGGATTTAAACAAACTATATTTAAATTATGACATTTTTTCTTGTTGCCAATTCCCCAAATACACACTGAATTAAATTTAGAGACATATTTGTTAACGAGGCATATAAAGTTCACTTTCACTTGTCACTGAACTTCAGTCTGTTGAAGTGTAGTAAACAGGAGCATGCTAGACCATTTCCAGCATCCTATTAGAAACATTATAATAAAACAAGAATGCATTTTCACATGTGCATATAACAAACAACGAAACTCTTATTATTCTATGCAAAGGAGCTTTACCATCAGACCTCAATCCGTATATATAGAATAATAGATTTAGATCTGTCATAATAGTGCTGCTTGGTTGCTGCTACTATTAGACTGTATTGCTTTTCAAACCACTACTCCTGTCTTATTGCCTCTCGCTTCTTCGTTGTCTAATATCATTGGTTGAATAAGTATTCTGTAGTTCAAGGGTTACCAGTCAAAAGCAGCCCATGGCACAGCAGCATAAGCACTGTCTACTGGGATCTGGAGGAGAGACCATATACCAGAAGCATAAGCAGCACACTCTACAGACAATGAATGGCTCAATTGCCAGAAACTGGGAGCTAGCTAGGTGCTGAAGAAAAGGCCACACGTCAGCAGCAACATGGCATTGTCCATCTACTGGGAACTTGGATCTATCTGTAGCAGCACAATGACCACAAATTGAGAGCTGAAGTAGAGGCCAGCCATTAGCAGCAGAATATGATCAGTAGGATAGTGCCCATGTAGTTGGAGCCAAAGCATCAGATAAACCATTATCAGCACATTTAAATTAAATTGCGAGTTGAAACAGGAAACTCAAAACAGCAGTCACCACCTAGTGTAAAGGTAGGCAACCTGCAGCTCTCCAGATGTTGTCAAACTGCAAGTCCCAGCATGCTTTAATTGCATATACATAGTTGATACCTGACAAAGCATGCTGGGACTTGCAGTTTGACAACACCTGGAGAGCCACAGGTTGCCTGGTTGCCTACCCCTGACAAAGCATGCTGGGACTTGCAGTTTGACAACACCTGGAGAGCCGCAGGTTGCCTACCCCTGACCTAGTAAAAGCATAGACTAACCAGTAGCAGCCATGTACTGCTCGCACATAAATGCATTGGCGGATGTGATGTTAGATGATAGCAGTATTGTATCAATATAATTTCTAACACTTCTCTTTCCTTAAAGATGAAGAAACCAATTAGCAGTATTTTTGTCATGTAAGGGAAGAGGAAACATCTACTTCCGTGGTGCTGCACACAATAGGCATCTTCAACCCATGTGTGGCCCTAATATTTTAGACATAATTTAGAATGAACAGTACACATTATTATACACTATTTTTTATACAGTGCAAAGAAATGGTCATACACAGAAACAACTGCATTTTCAGTGATTGCAATCTGATTCAAAAACACCATTAATGGCATTACATTACAAAATAGTGAAGAGGAAAGGGATTTAGGGGTCACCATTTCATGTGACTTAAAGGTAGCTGGGCAATGTAACAAAGCAATGAGAAAGGCAAGTCAGATGCTTGGTGGCATAGGGAGAGGAATTAGTAGCAGAAAGAGTGAAGTAGTAATGCCTCTCTATAGGTCATTGGTGCGGCCTCACCTAGAATACTGTGTTCAGTTCTGGAGGCCATATCTCCAGAAGGACATAAATACATTAGAG
>JABWIB010000009.1:220489-234193 GCA_016617825.1 Platyplectrum ornatum | reverse complement strand
GAAACACCAGGGAGATCTGCAGCACTCTCCCCTCACACCAGCCATGGCATTCAGGTAATGCTTTGCCTACAGATCACAAGGAGGAACCTAGAAATCTGCAGACACAGTGCATGGAGTTATAACTTCAATGCACTTCACACTTGCCCTTTCTGTGTCTCTCTCCTCTCCCCCTTGTTTCACTTGCTGTATCTGGTCAGGATAATTGCTAGCCATAATTTATTACCTTGCATGGTACTGACAGGAACAATAAACATTAGCTTGACATTAGTCACCACACAGCAAGGATGTCTGCCACATTCACATGAAGCACAGTGAGATGTACACCATCACAGTAAAGCTGGCCATACCAACGAAGCCGTTCCCGTGGAAAATCGGCACCAACAAACGGGGTGATTTTCCCTAGGGAAAATCACCCTATTTGCAGGCCATCCACGGAACAACGTCTTGCACGCAGAGGACACTGTATATACGTGTCACGCATATACAGAGTCCTCTCCGTGCAGGACAGAGACGCCGCAGCACACGGAGAAGGCGCTGGGCACCGCTGTGGTGCCCAGCGAAGACATCAGAGAGTTGAGTGTATTTTGGATGAAATTCGGCCCGTGTATGGCCACCTAGACTCACACTAATGTGTAAAGTTTATGGAAACACTGTACCATCACTGGCTCAGCAGAAATTAGAAGAACAAACACTTTGGAACAGATTATTTCCCCTTTGTTCTTGGGGAAAACCTTTTCTATGTATGCTACCTGCCACCAGTGACATTGACATATCTGGGTAAATTTTTTGTTTTAATAGAAGCAATATTGGAAACCATTTAACAGTGGCTCAGATCCAGACTTAGGCACTATTGAACTTACGAGCAAGTGGGTAAAACCATGTGGAATTGCAGGGGGGGTAAATGAATTTAGTGTTTGCATGCAGGGAGAATACTTTATTGTTGCATTTTGCACACAGATACTGACCAGCGTTACTGTTACACTGTTATTAGCCTTGTGCTGAAAACATCATCTCTCAACTCTAATATTGATTACAACTAATTACATTTGCCTCCCCTGCAATTCATCATGGTTTTACCCACTCTCATAAATTTAATAGTACGTAAGTCTGGATTCAGTCCACTGTTCTGAGAATCTGTGTTTTAATCCCTACCACCTCTACTGCTGGGTAACGGTTTCATGCCCCCACCTGTAGAGGAATTTTCTTGACTAATTCAGTTGGGAGGGGGCCCCATACAAAATTTTGCTATGGGGCCCAAAGAGCTCTAGTTATGCCCCTGACTACCTATATCCTTTCCCCTCCTCTCACATAGCGAAAGAGTGGTGCACTTTTTGCTCTGTACTGCCACACAAAATCCAGGTCCATCCCACATGTTAGCTGCTTCCACAGAAAAAGGCCTACATTTACTAAGCAGTGAGATTTCAGGGAGATTAAAAAGTGGGAATGTTGCCATAGCAACCAGTCAGACTCAAGCTTTCAACTTCATTTTACATACTGAAGAATGTTAGCTTAAATCAGATTTTTTGCAAAATCCCCACTTTTCAATCTCCCTGCATTCTCCCTACTTAGCACATTTTGGCCTGGTCCAAAATTAGTTTTTTTAATACACATGGGCTTATTTGAAAACAAGACATATCTCAGTGTGCAACTATCTCTGACATCCCAGATATTTGACTGTCCATCTTTCAGACATTTGACAGTGCATCATTCAGTAGTGATTCATTGTTTTGTTGTTCAGAAATGTAAATGATTTGTTAGCCAAAAGGGGAATTAGCATCCCTGAAACCATTATGCATGTGCAGACATGAACACTGTTTTGGAGGGGGGGGTTGTTTTGTTTTAGTTTTTTTGTTATTGTTTTTCTTTTTTTTAAATCTAGAAGTATATTTAGGTTTAGCTTTAACTAGAATATTGCAAGCTAAGACAGCAGTAATATAAACTATGTTATATCAATCAAACTATATTATAGCTTCTAAAAATGTTGGATGTTTTTTTTAATTGGAGTCACTCTGTATAAATTTAGTAACTTTAGGCCCAGGACTTCAGCGCTGTATCTCCAAGGTCAGGTAAGTTTTCTTACTCTTTTTTATTCTTTTTTTTTTATATCGAACACGTCAGTGGCATTTTTTGTCCATATGAACAAAGAAAACCACTGTTCATTTTTTCACTTCGATTCATATTTATATATATTTTTTATATTTTTACCTTTTTTTATGTTATTTCTTTTTTTTAAACTATGCATAGTATTCTAACAGTCTAACTAATAACAACTATTAGACTGAGGAAAGGGGAGGTCTATTGCAAGATTGCAGGGATAAAGATAATAATAACATTTTCAGATTGTGAACATTCCAAACTTATATTTTAGATGATAAGCCCATTTCCATAATAAAAAATAAAATCATTCTGTAAATGGAGCCCTGGAACCAGACTTAAGGTGTCATACAGAATAAGGTCTGTATGACAAGCCCTTAACCCAGTGCATATTGTAAACTGTAAATGGCTCCCCCCACCCACCAAGAATATCTACTCATGCACACAGGGACACATGGCCAATGGATTTTATTATAAATAAACCAAAGCCAGTGTTTCTGATGCAACCAGTTCAGGACATGGACAGTTTGATCCTACAGCAAATTTTTGCACATACCATCCGCAAATTTCTGTCATTATCAAGTCTGGATCCAGCCTTTAGTAACTATTTGTCTTTTTAGCTTTTAGATGTTGGTGAATATATTCCTTGAGGTAATGTTAAAAGACTGTTAACAATACATGACCCCTTTGAAATCCATTTGTACCGTGATTTAAGGTCACAAAAGTTCACCTGGCCTCCAGAGTAATGTGAAGATATCTGATTGTCACAGATATCACATATTTAAGGATTAGGTTGCTAAACTTTCATCATGATTCATGCATATTTAATTATAGACATTATGTATGATTGGACAAAGCAACCATGCCAAAAAAATATGACAACCCAACAAACCATTAATTAATAACTTTATCATACAGCAACTGTGTTAACTGGATAAATTGACTTTATACATACTGTACCATAGAAAATATAGCACATATAGAGCAATAGTCAAGGCAAACAGAAATAGCGGAGTACATATTAACACAAGTTTAGACACCCAGGTCACACTACTTGTGTTCTAAGCATTCTGTTGAAATAAATTGTATAAACTATATTCACAGTTAAAGCTGAATGTCTAACAGGTATCTATATGGGTCACTAGTAGAAATATTTAATTTATTATATACAATACCTGGCTGCCATGAATATAGTTCTATCTGTGGAACTGAGAGAACTTTGTGAAAGAGGTAATGAGCCCAATGATCAGAGAATAAAATAGAATACTATAAGAACATTATAAGAACACTCGTAACTTTACACTAATAAGTTCCTTAGTTCGTAGATCTGGATCTAGTCCTGAGTCCTAAGTGAAATCTAACCAGTTAGCTGCAGCTGCTTCAGTTCCCTAGAACAGCTGTACTACTTTACCTGCACAAATAGAAGTTACATCACAGCTACATCATATAACGATGGAACCACATTTATTTTATATTTAGTTGCACTCATTATACATATGTAAGTATGTGTGTATATTTTTTCAAATTGTTATGCCCCTCAATTCCACAATTTATAAGCCCACATCCTGGTTTGTAAATACAATTAAAATAAAAAACAACAAAAAAAATCCTAGTCTAGATAAACTTCTAAACCGGCAGTCTGTTTTTCACTAGTCAGTCAGTCTACCTTTATAATGGATATTTAAAGTTATACATTTCTGTATAACATACTGCCATGATAGAATCTGGTAATAAATATAAAATATTTGGAGGATTGTGCTTTCCCTGCAGGTAATAGATGCTCACTCTGATGCTGCGCAATGGTTTGTCTAGATCAGTGGTAGGCAATCTATGGCTCTCCAGATGTTGTTAAACCACACATCCCATCATGCTTTGTCAACTGCCAAAGCAACTGTCCAAGCAGTTAAATCATGCTGGGATTTGTAGTTTGACAACATCTGAAGTGCTGCAGGTTTCCTATACATGGTCTAGATCGGGGTAGACAATTTACGGCTCTCCAGATGTTGTCAAACTACAAATCCCAGCATGCTTTGACAGCTTATACCTCACAAATCATGCTGGGATATGTAGTTTGACATCTGGAGAGCCACAGGTTGCCGAACCCATTGGTGCACCAGTATAGTGTGCCATTTCCAACATAAACTGCATATATTATGTGCCGTTTGCCCATCCTTTATATACACTGTAGAGTGTGCCATGTCCAGTCCTCTAATTTACCTGACACGTATTACAATGAATGGAAGCACCCTACTACACCAGACGCTCCAACATGACCCATTCCATTAGGTACAAAATACTCTGTTCTGGAACTTCCAGCAATCAGTTACTATGGTAACCACCATTGTTACATTACTCAGACATCAGTTAGTTCGTTATAACCAGGTGAGTGACAGCTGAAAGCCCAGGAGCAGAGTATTATGTACCTGGTGGAATGGGTCATATTGGAGGGTCTGCTACACCACTAGTGTGTCAATACCTTAATATAATGAATTACTGTAGTGATTAATTGTAGTAAAATATCCTAAAAAAAATCCTAATAAAACAAATTTTAATGCTTTTTTCAGTATTGATAATGTATATTGTACTTAATAAAAATGCATGAAAGTGTGATATGTACACAGAATTTGTTTCACACTCGATAAAGGTGCATAAGCCTGCAATGGTGCAAGGAGATGGCTGGCTATTAGACCCCATGTTACAGCCCTGATTCTGAAATAAAAGCTGNTTTCTCCCATGCCAATCTTCTCTTAAACTGCTTCATGTTGTGCAGCTACAGTGTAGCATGTCTCCAGCCCGCTCACAGTAATGTAAACCATGAAGTAAATGACGGTGAACGTGTTCAGTGAGAGGCACACATGTCGTCATCTTTCCCGCCCACCTCAGCCCTGTCACAGTTACAGCCCCTGTAGAGAAGTTTAAACTGCAGCCACCTTGTTGTGTGTAGCACATCAGCATCTGTCACTGAGCTGGAGGGCTGCAGCCATGCTCTCAAGTCTTCTTCTCTTGTTCTTATGTGGAATTATTTCTGAACACCTTGGAGATGCCCAGAAGATGCCCAAAAGTGAGTAAAAGAGACCTGTAGTCCATGCAGCCCTTTATTTCCATGCATTGTGCTATGGATATGTTATGAAAGGGATGCTGTGGAATTACACTGGAAGTGGACAAAATAATGCAGTACACTTCAATTGCATGTGCTTCTTTGCATTACATGTTAGGGTACCTTGCCAGGTTAATGTGGTAGTGGGAGACACTCCCCCCCCTCTTAGCCTGGGTGGGTCCCTTGTAATTTGCTTTTTTGGCATATCATAGTTCTGCTGCTACAGCTGGAATAGCTTCATTTGCTGGATTTAAAATGTGTTTGGGTAAATTGGTTAAATGAGTGTATCGTGTTTCTAATGTAGGTTGCAGTGGAAAGATCTCCGAGACTCTCGCCTGAGTTCTGTCATTGGGTGACATTAGGGATAGTGGAGGTTTGCCAGAGAAGGCTAGTGCAAGCAAGAATACATGATTAAACCTATTTACACCAACTCCCTGTTATTATGCATAACTTTAGATTTGTTACATAGTAAACGTTATACTGTGTAATAAACCAACATTGCAATATAGTTCATGGTATTTACAAGGGACCACACGTGAGTGTTTTAGGCATCAGAGCGGTCAGATTTGTCATTTATCAGTAGATATGGTAAAGGCTAGCAAGTCACAGATTTCTTATACATGGTAAAACAACAATTGAGATACTTTTACACATCTTGATGTAAACAGAATAAAAATGACTTATTGCTACTATTTTATTCGGCATCATGGTCTTGTGTCACTTTATCACTAAGGATGTCTCTCAGCCCCTGTGTCTTCACCCTAGCATCATGCAAGTCCTTTGATATATAGTATACCCGTAGTTCCGTTTAGGAAAGTCCCAGTATTGGATTATCATTCTTCATACAATGCATGTGTCTGCCCTCTTTACCTGTTATCCCCTTAAAGCTCATAACTTCCAGGTTCATAGAAACATAGAAAGTGACAGCAGATAAGAGCCACATGGCCCATCCAGTCTGTTCACCTAAATTCTTTCCATATCTCCAATTATGTGGCAGTAAATGTAATAAATGAATGTATATAGTATTTCACTTGTCTTTGACTCTTTTCTCTTTCTGCATGTTCTATGCAGCAGAGGGCACTCTGGAAGTATCCCCAGCTGATGAACCTGTATGACTGAAATGCTGGCTCTATGTATACACGCTCCTCTATCACCGATTCTCAGCTTTTCTCACTGACAGCGTGACATCACAGCCAGTGATTTTAAAGTATCTACATCACCTAGACCTAACAGTTCAGTCATGCAGGACCAACAATGATCTGCCGGCCAGCGATGCTTAAAGGGAACCCCCTCTGGTATAAGGGGGCGCTAACATTTGGAGGGGGGGGGGTAAGTTGCATAGGAAGCTTGTGACCAAGAGGATCACCACATCTGACATACTACTTTTGGTTGTGACAGTCACAACCAAAAGTGGCAAGTTATTTAAAAGAGAAAGGAAAACGGATATATGTTATGCTATAATATACATACACAGAAGCCTTTCCTGGACTGCATTTCCTGCCTCTCATTCCTAGCGCTCACCAGGTAGATTCATGGGTAGATTCTCCCGCAGCTGCCTGATGCCTGATGAAACGACATGGACATCATTGCAGTGTGCTTCTCAGTAGTTTCAGTGTGTGAGTATGGGTAGAAGGAAGCCGCGTGGTGACCTTGACATGAATCGGCGTAATAGGTTATCACAATGATCATTACCAGTGTTATAATTCACCACATGGTTATTATTATTATTAACGTTTATTTATAAGGCGCAACATAGTTTCAGGACTGGTTATCCTTTTCTTCTTGATTAGTGCAGCACAGAACATGCACAGAAAAGACTAAAGCTGCATAGAGGGTCAATGCAAAAATAACTGGAGACACAAGTATTTTAATGTGTTCCCCAGCTGTGCCATTTTTTTGTGGACTAGTTAAGCTTTTCCCTGCATGTTTAATGTCATCATTGACCATGATGATTGACAATTTCAATGAACCGTTCTCCCGATTGTCATGACGATCAGGGCAAAATTTAACTTTTAATAAAAAAACCTCAATACCTTCCAGTTTGTCCATGTCATCCATCAGGCCAAACTGGTAGGCAGGTGGGACTGCGGGACAGCCAGCCAAAAGTGGAACTGTTCTGTTGAAATCGGGGTGGTTGGGAGGTATGCATTTGAATGAATGTAAATAGAAGGGGTTTCCTTTCTTTCTTTCTGTCTCTTTCTCTCTTTCTTTCTTTCTTTCTCTCTCACTCGCTCACTATCTTTGGACCAGAGTTCCACGCTGGGGGTGTTTCTGATAGTGGCAGGATGGTGAGGGATACAGAAAGGTATTTTCTATGTGGTTGAGGGATTACATGAATAACATAGTAAGGGTGCTCTGTCCCATGTATGGTATGGAAGTTTTAAGTTAAGTGATTAGAAACTTAAGTCTGTGCAAACAATGGGAGTGGCTTCCACAGACGCCTGGATATGGATATCTAAACACAGCAAATCCAGTCTTTAACTAGCCCCCATTTTCTGTTCTTATTTCCAAAATGATTCTTTTTTAAAACATTCCGCTTATGATAATGGAGATGAATGATCCTAATGCTGGCCCTTCACCTGTAAGATGCATTGTTTTGATACATTGCATGTGCTAAATGAAATCAGCAGCGATTTACCTGAATTTTGCCCGCAGCAGACAAGATGTCAGCGATATGATATGCGACCACAGGAGTGCACATCGCCTAATCGCACCTAATTTCTGACAGGCGTATGGCCGGCATTAGACTTCTGCATACAAAGCACTGTCAAATGAACATAGCAAAGCACTTTAATATTTGTGGAATCTTCTATTATTTTGGTTTGCCCATTGTTTGTGGTCCCTCACATGTGAACAACAGATGCATCTGCAAGCGCCGTGATCAATAGATATGTAGCTTGCAGTATTTCCAGAGTAGTTTTCTCATATGTTGTTCCATTTGGAACAAGACATAAGCAAATTATGTGACTGAGCCCTCGGACCAATCAGTGAAATGTACAATGCAATTTGCTGTTATGCGCTTAAGCAATTGAGATTATTGCAACCAACTAACATTTGTTTTTATGTATTGTTTATATGACCCACAAAAACACACAATTGTCTTTTGATAAACTAATTAATATAAAAGATCCAGAGATCTCAGGGAATGGAATGTGCTGAAGTCCTTCGCCTGTAGCTTTTCGTACTTAAATGTTTGTACAGTTTGGCTACTTCTCAGTTACATTAGTGTTAGAAGTGCAACAATAAGACATGGGTCTTTTCCAAGGATAGAACAAATAGTATGACATTAGCTGAGATCTGGAAGATACAGCATTAGGTATTTCCAAGCTGTGCAGATGGTTTTTATTTCATTTTCTTGTTACTTGGGATTTCTCTGTAACCATGCTAACTGTATAATTCTGGCAATGGTAAATGCCTTAAATTACTATGACTTACTCTGTACTTTGGTATGGAGCGCTCTCTGTTAATTTGTAAATTTTGGGAAGTGACTGTATGCTATAACAGATAGACATTTATACCACAGGTGGCAGCAACACCTTGTCAAAGACTACAGTTACTAGTAGTGCAGGCTGCTGCAATATCTAAGCAATTAATAGAATTCCAGAGAACCCAGCATGAATAACAGCATGAATTTACTAAGTAGCCCATTTTTTTGATTCATTACTTAATATCAAATCTGTTTGTTAATTAAGTCTGCATTTAATACTTTAGGACCAAATCCAAAAATACAATCTATCAGAGTTTACAATTCAAGCTAACCATGAACGCACTTCCCTTGCATGTAACCATAAAATAGCCAGGTTAGCAGTCTGTTTGTACACCTATACTGTTTATTGTAATACCAAGTTATGCCCACTTGCAAGTGCAAGCAAACCACACAGGTGGCAAGTTTCAGAAGTTTGTATAAATTGTGTACTGATCGGATAACATAGATTTGTGCAAATACACAGAACACAAAAGAAACAATGAAATTTGTTCTAACTGCATGAAACATCGGAAGTGTGGATCTGGTCCATTATCTCTGAGAAGAACAGACTCTGAGAATGCGAAAGGGATTTTATAGAAATTACAAGCGGCTTAAAGAAGTTCCCTTTAAACTTAAAAATCTGTTATAAGTAGGGACCCTGTAACAATGCAAATGCATCAGAAAGGGAATAATAACTCAGTCCTACTAGTGTCCCGATATAAGTCGGTCTTGCATATGCCGATAGTCTTTCATCAAAAGTGGATCAGCTTGACGCTCTTTGAAGTGTCACTTCACTTCTCAATCCCAGGACTCTTCTCATATGTTCTGGGACGATCCTTATAAGTATATGTAGGGAGGAGTATGAAAACACACTATGTTGTGTATAGATGTTCCTCTGGAGAAATCTTCTTTCCCAGGGCCAATCAAAACACACATACAGCAGATGGAAGGGCCCTAGGCTGTACTGGGATTGGGAACACCAGATTGCATAACCTACCGCACACTAACCGCCAACACGTTTCCATACACATGGTATCTTTCTCAAGGTAATTTGAACTTTTACCTATTGTATGTTTGAGAAGAGATTTTAAGAGTTAAATATATATAAATAACAAAACATGAAATAATGAAATCTGTAATATTACTAATTCAAAATCTTTATTATACAAAATAATGAATAAATTGTAATTTTTAAAAATTACAATCAAGGGAGTTAACAAATTGGATGTATCATAAATCCATTTGCCTTGTTGAGTCATAATCCTTAGAGAAGGCATTTCCAAAGAAAACAGAGAAATTCATTTGGAAATGGTTTTTTTGGACCAGCCAACTAGCTTTTTTTTAAATCTTATTAAACTTATTTAAGAACTTTCAGTAAACCATGCAGGACTTTATACAAATATAAAGCTGGTGACATACAGTAGAATATAAATAAACATATAAAATATACAATAAAAATATATATTTCATGTTAATGTTCCAATTACTGTAATTGCTTGTCATGGAAAGTACACAGACACTTCCTAGGGTAGTTACACACCAGAAATATGTCAAAACATATATCTCACCTGTCCAATACATTTATTTATTTTCACAGTTCTGAAAATCTGAAATTTTTTCTCTCTACAGACCAGATCCAGACTTTACGTACTGTTGACTTGGAAAAAGCGAGGTGAAAAAAACCATGTTGAATTGCAGGGAAGTTAAATTTCATTAGTTAGAAACAGTATTAAAGTTGAGAGATGATGTCTCCTAGACCAAGTCTAATAACAGTGTAACAGTAACATTGGTCAGTATCTGTGTGCAAAATGCAAAAATAAAGTATTCTCCCTGCATGCAAACACTAACATTAATTCATCATGGTTTTACCCACTCACTTGTAATTTGTGCGTAAGTCAATAGTACTTAAAGCCTGGATTTGTTCCAATATCTCCAAAAAAGGACGAAGTGAGCATATTCATGCCTTTTCTTTATTGTAGTCAGACATTTCAGATTTTCAGTCACACATTTTGCGGTGTAATATCGCACCATGGCATAATCAGGAGACCAAATATCATTTTTGATTGAGTTCCACAAAATGGGTAAACCCAGTGAAACCCAAAGTCAATGCTCAATTTGTTTTCCCCTTGACCTGCAGATTCTTGTGTTGCTTCACTGTGAGACACACAGCAGTTCTGGGTATGTTGCAGCATACTTTGACTTGAAACTGATCCCCCAGATGTTTGCCAGGCAAAAGTGGCCTGTGTAAGAATGTATCAGTTCCATCCATATAAGTGAAAATCATGTGCCGAGAACCTTTTACCCAGCAGTCTTACAAAGTTAGTTGACTTGCAGGGGAGGTAAATTTCATTTGTTGCAAACAGTATTAGAGTTCAGAGATAATGTTTCCTGGCCCAAGTTTAATAACAGTGTAACAGTAACGCTGGTCAGTATTTGTGTGTGAAAAGCAAAAGGAAAGTATTCTCTGTGCATGCAAAGAATAATATTAATTTTACTTCCCAAGATGGTTTTGCCAATTCGTAACTTTATGCTTGTAAGTTTCTTAGGGCCAGATTCAGCTTTTCACTCTCATGACTATTACACTCTCATGGGCAAAACCATGTTGAATTGCAGGGGAGGTAAATTTAATTAGTTGCAATCAGCATAACAAGTGACAGCTGATGTTTCCTAGTCCTATTCTAATAACAGTGTAACAGTAACGCTGGTCAGTATCTGTGTGCAACATGCAACAATAAAGTATTCTCCCTGCATGCAAACACTGACATTCATTTTACCTCCCCTGCAATTCAACATGGTTTTGCCCATGAGAGTGTAACTCATGAGTGTATAAGTGTCATGAGAGTGAAAAGCTGAATCCAGCCCTTAGTTCATAAGTCTGGATATGGTCCCATGAAACAAATGTTTCTGTTGCTGCATTTTGTGCATGCTACCAAAATGTTATGCAGTCCACTCTATCCAAACTTCCAATAAATAATACTTCCAAAAGGGGGACCTTGTGCACTTATATGGTCACTTACTTATTATTAACCAACATTCAGCAAAGGTGTGCTAACAGACTACAGACCGATCCAGACTTGAGAAACCTGCTGGTTTAAACTTTACATAAAGTTAAACATGCTTAAGTAAAAATTAGGATATCATAAATCTTAAACTAAACTGAGTTTCAATAAGGTCTCTAGGATCAATATACTATAGTTTAAATAACAAAAAATGCAACTGGGCAAACTTAATGGGTCATGTGGCTCTTATCACTTTCTGTGTTTCTATGTGAGTGTTACTGCTAGTGAAGTGTTTAGCATAGAGCTCGATTTGGCAGAGCTGGATAAAAACACACACAGTAATCGCAGTTCTGCTTGAATGCAGTCTAATGTATACTGTGCCGTGATAGAACATGCACACTATCTCCTCATCTGCCACACTTACTGAATATTTTTATATTTATATATATGTTTTAAATATATAACTTATTGGATGGAAATAAATCACAAATTAATGTATCATTTCTTTAAATGCATTCATACATAGTTCTCTCTGATCTTTTTTGTGAATGCTAAGATGACAAGTGTGATATATCTGTTCTAATATTAGAAAGTGCAGAGTCCTGTATTCTTTCCAAAATGTCACTGCTAAGTCATAGATGCTGCCCTCTTTTCTTTGTTTATGCGTGCATGTTTAAACTTGCCAGCTGCAAATATCTCCAGCAAGAAGTAAAGTATACATTTCTTTCTTTTATTCACATATTGAATACTAGCCCATACTAAAGTATATTATGTCTTTTATTGATTAAACGCCTGTGTAATAAAACTGCAGACTGCAGACTTCAGATGGGGGCAGCAAATTTGCTCCTAATCATTGCTATACCTAATAAAGCACAAAAACAGGGAAGTATATAAAGGGCATATATGAGACTTTTACAATCCTGTTATATGGGTTAATTTGAGAACAATTAAGGAGAAATAAAAAACCTTACTATGGGCATTGTTAACCACTCTGCCAAGTTATGTGATTACATCATGGCAGTACAATGTGAATCTGATCCAGAGTTTTTTAGTGCGTACTGTTCGCACCCAGTATACATGCTATTCAGAGTTGCATAAACTGCAGCTCTGAATTGGACGGAGTAGCAGGTATGCGAGCGCAGAGGCTCTGGCTTCTATAACCAGAGCCTGTACGCTGTGTACCACTTACACATTTGAAAAATGCTCAGAGACATAAAAAAAAAATCAGATGCTTTATCTTACTGGAATCAGAGGTAAAAAACTGGAGGAAGGTGTATTTCTTTATATGCCAGTCCGCTTGTAATTAAAATAAAGTGCATATCTTAAATACTTTAGTTAAAAGTATCAGGTCCAGTGGGAATAGGCGTATGGAATAAGAAAGAGGGTGGAGCTGAACTGATCGTTGACAGTGACAATAAAGCAGTTCAAACATACTGAAAACTCAAGACAGAGATTTAAAAGAAGGCTCAATTGCAAATAACGCAGTTGGCATTATTTCCTAGATACAGATAGGATTGTGGAATGAAAGTGGTGACCAGTCAGTAATTTCTAGTACACGCTTCCTACATACTTGGGAATCTGTTCAGTGTGTACTAAACAAACATGCCGCATGCAACATTCTGTGGTCATTTGATTTGAATGTTAATAGCTCCTAATATTTCTGATCAACAATGTCTGATGTCAGCAGAAAAACTTTAGTGTGTATTGGACACATCGATCTTCAAAGCAACAATTCCCATTACAAATTCATTATAGAGCCATATGGTGGATGAGAGTGTAATTGTGGCGTATTATTGCAGCAAAGGTTTCTGGGACTGTTTACAGGCAGGGACATTGTGCACCTGCTCATGTTTAGGAGATATCTTCCAAATCAGCTGATTGTCTGCAAATTCAAACTAAGGATGACAGAGTTGAGTATGTTGCAAAATTGAAGGAGACTAAGGGGTATATTTACTAAGCAGGGAGATTGCAGTGAAATTCGAATTTGGGGAAGTTGCCCATCGCAACCAATCAGATTTGAGCTCTCAGTTTCATTTTACACTCTGGAG
>JABWIB010000009.1:193062-204042 GCA_016617825.1 Platyplectrum ornatum | reverse complement strand
ATATATATATATATATATATACATGTAACACAGATATATACCGTTGGTTGCTTGGTTGAAAGAATGTATTTTTAATTCTAATGATTATGACTTGCATACTGTTCACATTACTTCTAATGTTGTCAATATTGTGAACATGACAACCACTGTTTCACAAAGTTTAAAAAGAGATCATCTACATGTAGCCCAGGAGGTCTGTATTTTACAGAAGGTCATGACTTCATCAGTGATTGTTACAAATGTTTGTGTTTTTGCTTAACAAAAATTTAACAATCATGGCCATTTTTTATTTTCCTTCAAAAATTCTTTGTGAACATGGTATTTCTCCTTGCAATGGAAAATCTCTTTGTATATAGTATTTAAATGAGAAACAGCACTGAAGGAAAAAGTTTTGATACAGGAAACTTACTGGAAATAATCACATTTTCCAGGCCTATTTAATGTGTTTTGGGTTTATTATGCATGGTATAATAACTGTAAGATGTCTTTCCAAAAAGATCCTTGTTTCTTTGAAAAACTTACCTGACAGTATATCTATGTAGTAAAGATGTTTACTGCATCATTACTGTAAAAAAACTAAACAAACAGACCACACCCTTAGGTAGTTGCAAACCTTTTAGTATATGTTAGAATTGCAAACAGTTTTTATGTATTGATAAACAGTTCCTTAATATTTATAACCTATTTGAATATGATATGAACCCAACATTCATTAGCCTACTGATAAAGACGTTTTGGATGGATGTACTGTACTAGTATAAAGGTCCATATACCCCCTTGATTATGTGACCCTTGGGGCTAATCCAGAGTTGCCCATATACCTTTGCAAGTGCAGAGCTGAGCAAAACCATTTTGCAATGTGCATTCCCTACAGTTCAATGGTTTTTCCTACACTTGCACGCGTTTGCCCTTACTCCTAAACTCTGGTTTAGTTTTAGAAATCCCAGAGAACTTAATCTTACTAAAAACAGTAAAAAGAAAAAAGTTTTGTACCGTGTTAGCCAGCCAAAAATAGAAATCTTGCGAATATGATACCTTTTAATGGCTAACAGAAATAAAAGCAATGATGTTAAAATCCAAGCTTTCAAGACTACTCTGGTCTCTTCATCAGGCAAAGTATAACAAGACATCTGAAGAAACACACATATATACACACAGTTGGATGGTGAATCCTTAATTAGTTTCCAGATAAGAAGTGTGAAAGTTTTATTGTCGCAAGATTGATGTCTATAGTCCAGAGCCATGATGGCCCCACTATCTCTGGATCATATTCTTTATATGTTGTAAGGGACCATAAAGCCCTAGGAGAGATTCATTCCTGTCAAAGATTGTCATAAATTTGTATTCCCAGACCCTCCTGTCATTTGGGATTTAAAATGGCCTTTTAAAATAATCACTTTTAAATCATCTACACTGTGTCCAGGGCTGCAGAAATGCTTGGCCACAGGTAAATGAGTGTATTTCTCCTTTATGGTGTGTCAATGGGACCTCATCCTTGCTTTAAGTTTCTGTCCTGCCTCCAACATACAGAACCCCAACAGGACATTTGGTACACAGATACACAACATTAGTTGTGGAACATGTGAACGTCCCTGGAATCTTATAATCCTGCTCTGTGTGAGGTATCTGTATCTTTTCTATAGTAAGTATATGAGAGCAGGTTTTGCTGCTCTTTACATTGTAGGGGTAGGTTCCTCTTAACGCATTTGATGGTAGTGAACTTCTGATTATAGCTTTTTTCAAGTTTGCAGGTTGTCCTTGTCCTACACCACATCCTTGTGTAGGATGTGGTGTAGATTCCTTTTAGTTTTTCATAATACCTCTAGTTGAGGATTGTAGGTTTGTATTTGCATTGGAGAAGGTGACTTGTAGGTATCTTGGTGGCTCTGATAATTTGGTCATTAATTGATGAGGGATGGTAGCCCTGATTTAAAAATGTCCTTTTAAGTTGATTCAGTTGAACCTCCCTGTCTGATGGGCAGGTGCAGATACAATAATATCTAATGGCCTGGCTCCCTAATGGCGCCATCCTAGCCACCATGGATGTGGAATCCTTATATTCCAATATCCCACATAAAGATGGATTGAATGTCTGCCAGGAGTATCTTGAGGCCAATGGGATTGCCTCTGAATCTGTGCTGCAACTAACTCAGTTCATTATTTGAACAGTTTGAACAGTTATTCTGCTCAAAAAATTTTTTTCTTTCTAAATGTCTCTGGCCTGTTGTGTGTGTGTGTATATGTGTGTGTGTCTGTGTGTGTTTCTTCAGATGTCTTATTATACTATGACTGATGAAGAGACTGGAGTAGTCTCGAAAGCTAGCATTTAACATCATTGCTTTTATTTCTGTTAGCCATTAAAGGTATCATATTTGCAAGATTGCTAGTTTTGTTTTCCTCATTGAAGAACAAAAAAACTAAAAACAGTAATATAGCTTTTGTCTGCAATGGCTAATCCCTGCTAAAAGCGGACATGCAAATGACAAAAGCGGCAAGGAAAACCCCTTTTCTCATTTGCATTTGCCGGAGTTGTAAGGACACAGATGCAGGCTTTGAGCGGATCAGCATTTAACAGAGCATCCGTCTGTGAACCACGGTGAATCAGCCCCAGTGTACGTTTTTTTTTCTGTGACTGTCATTGATACATTACCTAATACAATTAATTTACAAATTCATCTTGTAAATTCATCATCTTTCTAAAACACCATAGAGAACACAAAACATATTTTTTTAAGATTAACTGATGTGTTGAAGGACACCTAAATGAGAGGCTGTTTGTTGGGTGGAACATTTTGGTTGCATACATAATTATTACTCGTTTTACATTCATTGATTACTCTTGTATGCATTTCCACATTGATATGTTCTTTCCTTTGTATATGTTGTACAAGATGTCATGTTTCCTTTTGTATTATGACGCAGTGTTCCCCTCAAACATTTTTGCCTGGCTAGTGGCATGAAACAGTTCCCGGACAAATTTGAGTTTATTGTATATATTCCCATTACTATTTTTCCTTGTATGACCTCAGTACTCCTTTCACTTCCCCTGTGTGCCACCAGTTAATTTTTTTACCTCTATCTATCCTATATAACCACTTTTCCTATCTTCCACAATCTCTCTGGTAGCCAGTTACTCACTCCACAACAGCTGGGTGGAGCACCTGGCTAAAAGCCTCTGGGGAGAACACTGTGACATTGTTTCAATAAATGTTTGTACAAAATATGTTTAAATAAAAAAAAATACCCCATTAAGTTCCATGTACTTTTTTGTATAAATTGAACTTAATTTTAGCTATTTCTAAATAGTATTAGTAATATAATTACTCCAAATCCCTGCTCAAGAATAGCTGCCTTATGTGCATTTTTCTTGTATTACTTAAATGTACAAAAATAATAAATTTTATTGTTTAATTAACTTCTTTTCAACTGGCCAATAAAGTCATTTGGGTGATTATCATTGTTCAGTTATTGTTTAGTCTCATAGATTGAATTGACCCATCAGATTAGATGAAAGGAAACTGAATTTAGCAGCCACATTATTCCATCATACAAGATTAATATTCAGTCATTTATCCGTATGAAGTTACTTTTAAAAGTACAAAGCTTGCTGGAGGGATTCATTTTTCACTTTACACGCTGTCCTATATTTTTATGCTTATTACATTCAGTTTTTGGGAACGTTATAGGTATCATCAGCACCTACTAAATTACCATTTATTTTAGTTTACAAAATGAAATGAGCATTGTGAGTTAAAAATCACCCTCCTAGCAAATTGATACTTTAGCCACAAATCACAAAAACAAGTTCAAGAGTTCACTTTGGAAGTTACATAAACCTCTTGATTAGGCAGGGGTGACAACTCTCCCAGAATCTCCGGTAGACTGTTGAAATTTGGGCAGTTCTCTCTGATGGGGGCGAGTCTCCCAGGATCTGAGTTGAGCCAGTGATTTTAATGTAAATCACTGCCTCAGCCCTGATCAATACTATGAATAGGCAAAGCTTTGTGGCAAATGATTGGGGTTTGTAGATCAGGGGCGATGCTTTGGGTGCGTTCTGCAAAAATTATGCTGCTGGCTCTTTGTTTCTCCTGGTGGGGATATAAATATGCAACATTTATAGATTATCTTGCTAACCATATTGGTAAATACAAGTTTCCAAAAATATATTTATCTTATTTTCTTGTTTGGGAGGAAAATATGTTTACTATAAAACAAAATGTTAAATATGTAATTTAATATACTCTAAAATACATTTTAAATTGAGGGAAAGGGCAGTTAACTAATTTTGCATTATTTAAAAAAGTTTTGTGTCTTATAAGCAGCTATAATTTGTAAATTGAATAATCACTTAGTGCAGATGTGACTATAAAGAAGTCAAAAATACAATTTCCTGGATTCTCCAAAAGCATGGGCATAGTGTATAGAGCACTATGGGAAGAACTGTTCCATCACCAGTAGAGCTGTGATTTAGAATTAGTATATATACTAGACATATGAGAAACCTGACAATGAGGCTCCATGTTTCGGAATGGAGTACTAATATTATTTTTTCAATGCACACTATTTACTTTGTTACAGACCTTAGTGCACTGTGACTGAATTGTCAGAGAACTATAGGGTAATCACAGATTTATTCGTCCATTTTTATAAATTATACCCAAGGATTTCTGCATTGATAATTTCTAAAAGCAGGTCTAAAGAAACACCAGAATTGGACTGTACAGTGTCTTGGCTGCCCTTGTCACATTCCATTCTCTAATTAGAAATTTGATGGGATTTAAGTAGAGTCAAATGACTTTATTACTTGCAACCTAATTACTAAAAGGAAATTGTTCAATCTTTCTGTTATTTGTACCAAAAACTAACATTTATTATAGTTCAGTTTCTGTGCACTAATGTACCAAAAAAGTTTCTCTTACTATAGACTCCTTGCGTTTTTCCCTCCAATGATGGCTTTCATTAAATTTTGTGTTGTTTATGTGTTTGAAAATTAACTGTGGGGAGATTTTGAAATCATAGAATCTTGGGGGCTTGTCCTAATTCTCTTGGAAATAGCTTCATCCATTTAATGCAAGTCCAATTTTCTGTTTCTGTTATGTTTATATCAACATTATTGAAGTCAAACTACTCATACAAATAAACTCTCCAAACGTGACTTGTGGGGAAGTGGGGGCATATTGTTTGGCTACAACAATAGCAGAAAACAGCCAAAGACATTTTTGCCCGATTCAATCTGCTTTGCGCACTCTGACACAGTTTTAGTAAGGAGGATACATTTCTTCTTTTTATGTCATAGCTCATAAAGATGTGTGTAAAATGACAAAAATTTTGGGATCCTGTCCGTAATACGTGGGGAAAAGCCTGCATCCAGCTGTTTCCCATGTTTGTAAGGCATTAAATTGGGCCCATTGTCTTTACAGACATATGGTCCTAAAATGACTAAACTTCAGGATTGGAAAGGTAGGGATGTTGTCCATAGCAACCAATCCGATTCAAGCTCAATATAATGTTACATAGAGACTGTGAGTTTGAATCTGATTGTTTGTGATATGCAACATCCCACATTTTTCAATCCCGCAGTTTAGTAAATTTAAGCCATTGTCTCCAAAGTCCATAATTATTATTGCTATTATTTCTAAAACCTGCAGTTACAATCCAGGAGGTTTTGCCATCTGTAATCTGCCATATCTCTCTGAGTGAGAACAAAGGAATTCATATTTTTGTGTAAAATAATCCTTTCTGATCAATGTAGAAATGTATAAACTTCCAGAAATAAAGCCTGCCCACAGATACATCATACTGTATGTGTGACCCTTATTCTCTCATAACAGTGAATTCTGGTTTTCTCCCTTTGTTTAATAGCTTGTGTCGTTTAGCCAGATAATCTTGTAACCCTGTAATGTTTCATCTTTTTATCTGTATAAGCATTGTACTCTTTTGTAAATAAACTGTTAATTTATTACCCTTTATTCATATTTGTTTAGACTTTGAGGAAAGTATTGTACTACTTGGGCTACTGTGAATTGTAATATTTATAGAAATAGGCGGTGATAAAATTTTACATAATTTGTGGATAGGCTTACATGGTCCATTATACAGCATTGTGGTGGCAGATGGAATTTAGGGTTAATCCATCCATAACAGAGTTTGGGTGAAAAAGTAAACCACAGGGGATCTGATCTGTGTGTCTGTATGAGGCAGTTTCCTGACAATTAGAGTACTAGCTGTGGAATCTCTGTGCAGGGGTGGCAACAAAATCAGGACAATTTGGTGTCAGCTTGTGGGACAAGCATATTAGCTATTAGATATTTTCCTTCCCTCTTTCTTGACATACGGCCTCATGAACTTCTACATAATGAGATTGCACCCTTTGCAGAAAGTAGTTCAGAATGTCCGCAAAAAACTCACTCAAGTCACTTAGCAAAAATATTAAGGGCAGTTCCAGTCTCTGTTTGCTTTTTAGAGATTATCTCAAATGATTTTATTGAATTTACAGATATTCATCTAGAACATGTTGATCCATGTTATATTGCTGTATAAGAACCTAGTTTATGCATTTTTTTAGGTGTTAAAAAAAATAACCTTTGGCACTTTTTAGTCTTCATAATAAGAACCATGTGTTGTCCAACTCTTTAAGAGACTCAAAAACAGAAAAAGTAAAGCTGCAGACTGTATTTGTTTGATATTTATGAGGTTCCAAGACAGCTCTTTTTTTTCCATAAAACTAATATCCACAGATCAGAATTGTTATGCATAAAGCCAAAATACCCAATGATAAAAACAATGAATTATATGTCACAAATATGTAATGTTCATATATGTGGATGAATTGTTTAATAGAAACTAAATGTACAGTCAGGGCTGTCACAATGCGACAGTGAGGAGATATTCCTGTGTGGTGCCCAAACTTGTCATCCTTTGCTGGGCTCTATAGGCTTGATCCACAGCTTTGTAGTATCAGAAAGCTTATATAGCCAAATGACAAAGATCAAAAAGTTTCAAAATAATGCCCACTTTTTTCCCCCATTTTTTTCTAATAGCGGGGGTGGGATTGCTGGTGCAGGAGGTAATTGCAGTAGATGCTTAATCCAAAGCTGACCAATCATAACCATATGGCCATTACTCCTACTAATGACTAATCAGTGGTGCTGGCTCTTGAAACATCACGGTGATATCAAGTACAATTCAGTGTGTGTGCATTAATGCAATTGTATTATGGGGTGCACTGGTTAGGCAGGCAAATGGGTAAGGAGGAAAGAATATAATAATACCTTTGGTCTCTACTTACACGATTCTGATTTGGCCCCATGAGTCACTTTCTTTAGAATGTTACTGATTTCGATTGAAAAGTATAGTTTTAGCTTGTCATTGTGTAGTTAATCCACTTACCAATACTAGGATAGTATTTTAGAAAGTATCACAGTTCTAAGCTTTGTATTACTATCCTATTTATGTATACAATTCGAGGTTATCAGTAGGAATAAAGACAATTTGGAAGTGTAAAATTTTATGGAATTTCTCTACTTATGTGACAGAAATTGCAGTATGATAATATTGTAGCACAGTAAATTAGGATTTGTTGACTCTGTTCACTTTGAGGATAACACCTTATCCTAAAAAACACCTTATCCTCTTATTATTGGAACTAAAAGATTCATTTTATTCCAGTGCTTAACATTTTGACATTTTTTATCCCACAGTAACAAAGAACAAATGAGTCATTTTTACATTAGGCAAGTGGCTAATGGTAATGCGTTTTAATCTTAATTAAGACTAACACTAAATAACACTAAATAAAAACACAGACAACTGATAGGGATTTTTAAATGGGACATAAGTTTGTAATTTACAGTCTATTAGGGACTATAAAATTTAAGGTTTAGAGAGTGGCTATAGTAATGGCAGACCATCAAATAACCATTGTAGGAAATTTACAGTGAATGGCCAAAATATACATTTAAATAGCTAAATAACTTCATCACAAAGCAGTCGCCAAATACCTCAGACCTTTTCATGAATAAAAATAAAACAAGTCTCATCTCATACCACAAAAACCAACCCAATCACATTCCACCCCGATGGAAGATCCTAAGCACCCAATTTGTAAAAAAAAAAACTGACTTGCCCAAAATACATAGAAGTGACCCATAATCCAGGCCACCTGGCTCTGAGGCACAAACCCAAAGTCCAACACCATTAGTATATAGTCATATAGTTGAAACCTCCCACGACTTGAAATCAAATGAAGAAAAAAGACAAACAAGGGTACAACAAAAGTAAGCAAGGAACGAAAGAGAACCGGGCGCATCTAACAAAGGTAAAGAACTGATACCATGAAAGTTTCAAATCAGAAAATCTACTAAAGAGTAAACAAATAGGCCATTAAACTTAGCAAAGAAATCAATACAAACCCCAATGTCCTGGAACAATTTAACACCTGCAGTGACCCTGTTCAGTCATCTACAAATAATTTTCCCTAATACAGTAGGATGACCCCACAGGCAAAATTAAGCAAACCTAACACGACTGAATCTTTTCCAAAATAACATGGCAAAACACCCAGAGGTCATTCAACAAGCTTTGCAACTTGGATATTTAATCTACCGAAAGACGACAAGACTCTGCACCATACTGATTTCAATGCCCAAATAAGATAAACAAGTAACACGACTCTCCATCTTATCCACGACCACTACTGGGTAGGCATCCACGGAATACACCCTTGGGAAGGCGTCTATCAAGGAAAATCCATAAAAACAAATGAATCCGAATGTAAAGGGAGGAGCTCAAATGCTGACTCAGCGTACAGTTTAGCCATTAAAGTGCCCAGTCCGCATTTATGCACCTTCTCTAAGCCTGCTTAAAAGATTTATAGTTTACCAAGCATGCAGATCGATCAATGGTATCATTAACAGAGGAACGCTCCAGGAAGGACAGGTGTTGTATGAGACAAAACATGCCAGGGATCTTATTTGGAACCACGCCTGATGTAGAAATCAAAAGACTTGAAATGTGTAATGTCAGAAAACGACCCAACGTTCTTCCCAAATTAATCTTAACCATAACTTTCTTTAACACAACACTTGGGGGTATAATTACTAAGCGTCGAGATTGCAGTGAGATTGAAAAGTGGGGATGTTTCCCATAGCAACCAAACAGATTCGAGTTCACATTCCAGTGTGTAGAATGAAACTGAGAGCTTAAATCTGATTGGTCACTATGGGCAACTGCTATATGCCATATTAGATTTCTTTTTTTTGTGATGAGAAAATACTTAGCTTTTTTAGTTAGAACTCATACTAAATGATTTGTGTTTATTCTATAAATTACAATAGAGCTAGTATATTTTCCATGTCAACTCTACACTTGCACTTGTTTACCCCTATACCTTTTACCCAAACTTGAATGAATGAATGAAACCCTTGATAAATGTATTCTTTCTTTATTTTTTTTTTTACAAGTGTAGGGCACAGTAAACTAGGACCATTATTTTGGAGCACTGCACCTACCAAAAGCACCCAATTGATCTGTGGACACAGGCAAACAAATGTCCATCTTTCTACACTCGCATCCGTTCTGCACATTTGTAGAGCAGCTTTCCACCACGCTTCAGTCTGAAAAAACATGGATGCTCTGCTCTTTATGAGTTCTAGTGTTTTAAATTGTGTGTGTCATTCACACACACTACATGTTGTGCGACATCCACCATTTTATGTAAAATTAGTCTTATCTGTTCCTAATTATAAGCAACCAGTTATTCTGGTCATTAATGGACTAAAACATAACCAGACTGTGTATATATGTAAAGGCTTTATTAATATCAAATGATTAATATATTATTTTTCTTCCACAGTAAAGAAATTAAACATGAATGTTCACATCAACATCACTGGTGACACATTGGTCATGAAATTTCACCGTCCTAATGAAAAAATCAAGCTTGAAGGTTTTATTTTGGGATACGGCAGCAACTACTTCACAAACCAATATATCCAATGGCCAGACAATGGGAAGTCATACATAACAGATGTTGGTAGGTGTGCTTCTGATGCTTTTAAATCCATATATGCCAAATACAAAAGGTGATCTAAACAAAGCAAAGTTTATATATTCAGCACTGAGCAGTTGAAGACCAACCCATTTAGTTTGTTACTTGACAGATATCTGCCCCAATCAATTAAAATGCTTTTTCTTTACTCTTTCAATTTGCCCTAAATTAAATATTGCCTAGGCACACTATCAATATATGTCTCTTATCATTTTGAATTCTAAGGGCTGGATTTACTAATCCACAGAAAAGGAAGTGGAGATGTTGCCCATAGCAATCTGATTCTAGCTTTTAATTTCCTTACATACTGGAGAATATCAGCTACATATAAACATAGAAAGTGACAGCAGATAAGAGCCACATGGCCCATCCAGTCTGCCCAGTTGTGTATTTAAAATTATACCAACCTAATTTTATCCTCTATTTTGTTTGAGACTCAGAATACCCTTGTATTTATCCCAAGCATGTGTGGTGCCCCCCAAGGCCACGGCAGGGCGAGTATGCACAAAGAGAAAAAACGTACGTAAGCTTAGTACAAAACAGTTTGTTTAACCCTTAAGGTCATAGATCATATGTGTCACCCTGGAATGTGACCTCCGCTGTGCCCACATATACCTCTAGGAGTAAAAAAGTATGCAGCCTGGGATCCTTTTGCACCCTGCCGTTACCTGCTTAACCATCTCCCTCCCTTGCCAATGAGCACACCTGGTTTGCAGAATCAAGATTTATTTACCGTGAGTGGGCTCCTAGAGGTAATCCCTGGCTCTGACTTAGTTGCATAGTTTCACATCAAGGCATAAAATAAATGACATGCCAGTAGCACAATTTAGAATCCCCAATATATACTTTACATTTCACTTAAGGGCACGTTACACATTAAAATAATCAAGATATCACATTCACATAGACAACATAAAACATTTAACACTAAG
>JABWIB010000009.1:154512-191032 GCA_016617825.1 Platyplectrum ornatum | reverse complement strand
TAAATTTTATTAGCTAATGATAGGTAAATGTGAACACTCCTACAACATAATCATTTTATGGATTAAACTTATGTATGGTATTGAAAAATGAATAATAAAAAGTAAAAAATGTCATGTCAGTGCTGTAAAGGAAANNCTTACANTCCCTTTTAANCAAACAGGTCATTTATTAAATTTAGGTTGACCAAATAAACTATTTCTTTACATTCATTTAGCATTCTTCCCTCACGCCACTACACGCAAGACGGTAAACCTAGACGCAAGACGCTAAGTGGCTCCCGGGCACGCAATGCGCATTTTTAGCGCGTTATTCAGAGTTGCGTTTTTTAGCCTACTGGTCGATAGTCGTCAGCATCATCCCTACTTCCACTTCTATGCAGAGGGACTACATTTTCCATCTTCCAGTCTGAAATCTCTGCTGTTGCTAGTGACTGGTTAAATAATTTAGTTAATGGTTGTGCCAGCATCCCTCTAAGTTCTTTTAGTATTCTATGATGTATCCCATCTGGCCCCATGGATTTGTCAACTTTTAGCTTTGAGAGTTCTGTTAATACCTGCTCCTCAGTAAAGGAATTTGTGACTGTCTCTCCTATATAATTGAAGGACAATTCCTGTGTGGCGCGTAACTAAATTAAACCTTAATATATAAAAATTCAGAAAAAAAAGAAAAAAAAAAGAAAAAAAAAACCCTCAACTAGAAACCAGCAGTATAAAATAATAACAATACTGTAATTAAGAGTCCATAAAGGAGAGACCAAACTCCTAGTAGAAAGTTATCCACCAAAACAAATACAGAAATATATTATCTAAGCGCAGATAAATTTATTAATAATTTAAGTCCATAGTGATTTAACTGCGCTTAGATAATATATTTCTGTCTCTCCTATATGTTTAGCACTCTTTTGTTAAATGTGGCCCATTTCCTTATNTTTCTTTTGTAAATATTGAACAGAGATAATTGTTAAGATGATTAGCGGTAGCCCTGTCACCCTCCACAATTCCACCACCTTAAAGGTGGCCATCCACGGGCTGATTTTTACCCTAAACCCACGATTGTGGTGGGTTTAGGGTAAAAATTGGGCCGTGTATGGCCTTGTTAAAAAAAAAAACAGCGATAAAACGCCAAAAAACCTAAACAAGCGATATCGTTGATCAGTCTGATTTTCCGAAAAAATAAAAGCAAGAAAATACCTGTAAAAAAAAATAAATAAAACATACTTACATTCCTAGGTCTTCGACGGGCACCGGAGCTGTGCCCGGCACCTTCTTGCGTGGTTCGGCATCTCCGTCTTGTACGGAACATTTCTGACACAAAGGTCTGTTGCTCCTGCACCCCTTTTATATGCTTTTTCTCCACCAAAGACTCTGCAACACATTTACCCAGCTATAGAAAATTTACTTTTCTAAAACCTAGCACCTTTTTGTTTTTATATTAAACCATACTGCTTGATGCTCACTAGATCCTATATTCTCTCCAACACTAACATTTGAGACCCTTACACCATTTGTAAGTACAAAATCTAAGATACTGTCCTGATGAGTGGGTTCACTCACTTTCCCCTTTCAATGCCATCTTATTGATGTTTTGCAATATTATGCTGTCTAATTCCTCATCCTGTCCTGGTGGCCTATATATCACCCCAGTACGCAGAATAACTCCCTGGGTTTCTATGGTCACCCAATTATAAAGGTTGTATTTATTCCTTCACATACATTAAAAGCCCTCCTCCAATTTTTCCGACCCTATCTTTCCTAAATATTTTATATCCTGGTATGGCTAATACCATGACTCTTATGCCCACAATGTCTAGTTTATCTCATGGCATTATTGCCATTAGTTCCAGGAGCTTATTTCCTAAGCTCCTAGTATTTGCACACATAGCTCTTAGCGCTTGTGTTAGTAATGTTTTATTATTATGTTTATGACTAGGTATTTTTATTTTGCCATTCCCTTATTTTATGTGAGGAAGATATACAACCTGTCTTTGGTTTCTGACCAACCTCCTTGTGTAGGGGAGCAGTAGTTTGATTTACCTTTTATTTCTCTGCCCACCTTCTCTAGTTTAAATTTGTTGAAATGATCCTTAATGACTGCAGTTCCTTTTGCAGAAGGATGCAAGCCATCCCTCTTGTACAGGGTTCTGTTTTCCCAAATGGCCTGGGCATGTTTAATGTAACCAAAGCCTGCCTCATGACACTACTGGTTAAGCCACACATTGAATATGCTAATCTGAGCTGTTCTTCCTACATCAAATCTGTGTACGGGCAGTACTTCAGATAAAGTAACAGTACTTGCCACGTGTGTAAAAGCATCATGGGATGAGTTCATTATCTTGTGAGACCTTTATTGTGACATAGGGGAACAGTTAAATAGCTGACTTCTTACTAATCTCCTGCAAGTAGAAGAGCAATTCATAATTTGCATTTAAAAAGGTTTAGGGTTAACACATTCCAGCCATGCTTTTCCCAACATTAGGAAGCAAAATGTATGTTCTCCTGCATACACCAATTGGATCTCTAACAGCTGCCACTTGACATGGATAAACTGTATCCTAAACTTTAGCAAATCCATGGAGAAATATTGAAAATTATTGTTTAAGAAAAATGTAATATTTTATTATTTTATTAACATAATTTATAGCAAAAATATATAAGATAAAGATTTTTGTAACTTAAAAATAAATATTCCCAGTTTACCATTGAAAATGACCTGCTTCCATGTTGCATACCATAGAAGCCGGTATGTGCATATTAAAATATTGTGTTCTACAAGCTCAAAGCAGTTTGATGCGCAGGAAGGAGGATGGGTAGCAGTGCTCCCATCTTTCTGCACTTTATCTGATTCTGGGTATATACAGTGCTCATTTTTGCTGCACATCTGCCTGAAAAACAGATGCAAAACTCTGCATGTATTAGCCCCATTGTGTGTAATTTGCACTTGGTTTTGGTATCCTGTTGAAACTATTGACAGAACATTTGCATCTTCTATAAGAAGATGCAGCTGGTTATAAATGTTTTATGATTTAGTCAAATAGTGTACTATGTTCTTCCCCATCAATGTTTTTGGATGAAGAGCAATGTGATATGTTAAATATGGTGTTTCAGTTTTAGAACATTATTCAAAAGTGTTTCATTTCTCTATTGATGCCCCCTAATGCATTATTCAAAATAAAGCTATATGCATGTTTTTATGCATAATAATTTCATAGATGTGCTGGTTTTTGTCTTGTTGATCATCTGCATCATCTAATATGCTATATTTCTCTATGCAAAGCTTTCCCACATTACAAGTTTATAATGATGAAAAGAAATTAGGCGTCAACTACTGTAAGGCTGTTTATCAACAATTACATATTCTCTAAATTACTCTTTAGCGTTTCATTTGTTCAATAGCAGGTTAAAAGTATTCTGGTTTTCTGTTCTATCATTCTTTTATTTATAAATAATGGCTCTTATTTCCAAAGTTATAAATACCTTAAAACAAATCCTTACAGTTTAAAAATGTTTCTTTGTATTCCAAATTACTTCTGGCATTTTAGTACTTTACATGATTTAGTTTAGCAGGCTTTTGTTTACATATTTGTTTTCTTGGCTTTTTAAAATAACCTATTTGGAAAATACATTTTAAAATCCACATGAGCATGCATAGTTATTTCATTCCTCAACTGTTTTGACAATTTTAAATGAAGTAAATGGTTAGATAAATGGCGAATTAGGCATAGGATTTTATGGGACGCTACTTTTTTAATAGCCTTTAATTATCTTTTTAGGAAATGGGAACTTGGACATTTTTATTTGTTACAGAATACTACGATTATAAACATGGAAGTAGATTTGAATGAACACACATTTTAAAGACAATTTTAGTTTTGTCTTTTCTGTATGAGCCTGTTCATTTTGGCACTTGAAGCGTTTAGCCTCGGGTGTCCTGACCCCTTACTTAAAAAATACAATTTAATGGCTTAAATTTAGGCACCCAAAGCATCTAGGTTTGATAAGTAATAAACAAAATAAGGTCAGAAAATTAAAGATAACCTTATCAGAGATGCCTACAGGTAAATCCATTGACCTTATGACCTTTAAAGGTTACAAGCTAGTGTACATGCCTAAACACCTTTCCTGAAGCTGTAATCCTGATAATCAAATGATTTCATAATATAAAATAGAAAACCATTGTTTTAGGAATAAACAGGTAATCTGCTTTATTTTATACACTAATGTGTGATGATTTATCTATTGGATACACTAGAGTCTGAGCTGTTTATCTCTGAGAAAAAAGTTTTTTGTGATAGCTACAATGTTAATAAGTAATTTATGACAAATGATTTTATAATAATCTAGTAGTCTAGTAGTTATATTATGATTTAATATATAGATACAGGAGCATACATTATGTTGTCCTTTCTTAGAGCCAAAACAAATACTAACTGGTATTTTAAAACTCAACTGACTAATGATTGTGGATACACTGGAAAGGAATGCCAATAATTTCCATTCACAACACTCTTCATGTACTGATTTATGGATTTGTAGAATGGGAAATCCATCTGGCTCCATCTCTACAGTCACCTGCAAGCTATTAAATGACTGATGATAACCTAAGCAAATGGCTAGTAAATCTGTATTTCATGATAAATGAAAATAAACTAATTCTAGTGTATAAATACAGTTGTATGAACACTGATGTTGTAGCTAAACAGGATTTTTAACTTTTAAAGACTGTAAGATGATATGATAGACTATAAGACAAATAGTCACATTTAGGGCCCGACTCAATCCGCTTCGCACAAACTATGTAAAGGAGAAAACTCTCTCCTTTTAAACAAGTTACGATTGATTACTCCAAACACACATTTCCATAAATTAAGTACCTAAAATAACGACACAGACAACTTTATTACATTTTAAAAGGGGACATAGGTTTGTTAAAATGCTAAAAAAAAATGTATTGAATTAAAATGTACTGTTAAATTGAATTGTTATAGATTATAAAATAATAATAATGAATTGCTTCAGGAAATAGGTGGCTCAAGCTGGTGAGGAGTAGCAATGATTCAACTTTAAGACAACCGTAGTTGTATCATAACTGGCGCATCCCACCCTACCCTATTACCCGGCTATTTACACAAAATTCCCTCAATGGGAGAAGGCAGATCAGACCCCGCCATGAGACAGGCGACCTGATGTTCACATTATAAGGGTGCGCCTCCTAACACAGACATTTTAATAACACATTTTAATTAATGAAAACAAGTTTTTAGGAAATTTCATTTTTACTTGAAGGTAAATGACTTTGTAGGACTACCTAGAACTGCTGACTGTAGTTTTATCATAAATATAAGAGGTTGCTCGGCAACAAAACAAAAGTTAAAAAATGTTTTTATATTTGACAAATATGTGCAAAAGAAAATTATAGGTAGTGATTTGCACAATAAACACATGTTGCTAAGGAAATAGCTGTAACTGTAATAATAAACTATGGTGAATAAGAAGTAGGTAAACACTAAAGTAGACAAAAAAGAAAAAAAAAAAAAAGTAGGTTCCCTTATTGGGACGCACTCAAATATCCAATATCCACATTGAACTATACACGTTAAAACTTAACATCTTTATTATAACAGTTAAAATATCAGGAGATTTATTCAATGTGTTAGCGAAATATAAAAGAAAGAATAGATATGTGCAAAAAGTTGGAAAATTCTGTGTCTTAAAAAAAAGGCACAAATGGCAGCCGGGTACCGTCTTCTCCTATTAAACTTAGGTCTATGTTAATACTAACTGNAACAGCCACTCAAATTTAAAGTGCTAATGCATATGGTATTTTGACCAATTATGCATAAAAAGTGCTAGTGCTGTCAGTTACCTCTGATCTTNAGTTTATACATTCAGNTCAATAGAAAGTGCTAATGCATATATTTAGCAGCAGTATGATTATATCAAAAGGGNATGNCACTATTGTGTTAGTTTTTCATTAACAGTCACTCAGATTAAAAGTGCTTGTGCTTATTAAATGACATTCAAAAAGTGCTAATGCTTGTGATTTACTGACATTAATTCAAAATTATATATAGTTCAGCAGCAGTTGCTTTGACTGAAAGTGCTAGTGCTTACAGTATACCAATGATTTAAATAAAGAGAGAAAAACTAATAGTGCACACTGTCAATTAATAAGACTCCTTTGCCATATCCCTAATAAAGAGCTGCCATATGAAGTTACTAAAGTGAATGTTTATGAAAGATCAGGTCAGATACTGATGACCAAATATATTGTCTAACCCTGTTTCCCATCCATGAAAACCATTGGAGGGTACACAGTATCAAAGAATCATTTAATATTAGACCCAAGTTAGCTCATTGTAAAAGTGTTCAGACAAGCGCCATTGGCCTAATGCCAACGTACGTTTCGCCTTATGGGCTTTATCGAGGCATGTCCATCGTTGCCATATGCGGTCATATTTATACATATGAGTAGCCAATGAGGAGGCCCCTTTACTATCCTCCAATCGTGGGCTCTCTAAGTGCCTGGAATGCCGGCCTTACCAGGGGGTGTGCCGTTTGTCCGCCGAAAATCCCCGAACATCCTGTCTTGACACGTGGTCCCTCCTTCGTGTAGGGAAATTCCGTCTGTCAATCGGAGACTCCCGAATGCCAAGTCAGACCACGTGATCCCAACTTCGTCCACGATGTTAATCCCGAGCGGCCATTTTTGTTTTTATTCTTAGTTATTATCCTCCGTATTGGCAACCATCTTTATTCCTGCATCAGAAGTCTGTAAGGGGGCAATCATCTATATTATATATTAATCTTTAACTACATGAGAATTGACTATTATATCCCAAAGCCATAGGATCATAATTGGATATATCTACATGTAACTGTGAAAAAATAATTAATGAAAGAAATAAATAAAAAAATATAAAAATATAAATAAAAAAATATAATAATAAAAAAAGAAGGGGATTGAAGGTAAGTGACTGAATGTGATAAAGTGAGTTATGTATCATATATATCCCTACTTAAATGTTAATAATAAAATTTGTAAAACTAAAATATTATAATAAATAAAAAAAAATACATAAAAGATTTATAATATGATTGTGTGTAACCTATCCATAATATTTTATGACTCCGGTAAGAAAACTGTGTAAATATTATTTTCATTTAAACCTCTTGGATTCACAGTATCCAAGAGGAAAATCATTCTAGTCTCATTTTGTAGTAGGACATTGTCCCAGTTGCCTCCCCTAATATGTTTAGCCACCTTCTGTAATGCAAAGGCCCTCAGGCCATTCGGATTGCTGTCATGATGCCTTCGGAAGTGTCTGGCTACACTCGTCAGTGTCTTGAAATTGTTTGCATCCTTGTTGGCATTCTTTATGCTCCTAACATGTTCGAGTACCCGTTGTTCAAAAGGTCGAATAGTCTTTCCAATATATTTCAGTTGGCACGGGCACTCTAAACAGTAGACAACACACACTGTGTTACAGTTCATATATTCTGTGATGTGATGAACCTTCCCGTATCTGTCCTCATACTCAGTTTTTGTGGACATATATTGACACGCCTTGCATGTTCGACATTTATAAAAACCTTTCTTCTCACATCTTGGAGTTAGTGTTTTCAATTTGCGACCAAGATGACTCTGTGTCAATCTGTCCCTTAAACTATAATATCTTCTCCAGCTCATCTGGATATTAGGAGTTAATTGGGGTTCCAACACAGGATCGTGAGTCAGAATGTGCCAATGTCGCTGCAATATTTGTCTAATTTCCCTCCAATGTTGATTGTACCTGGTTACAAAGCTCACTGGTTCAGGTTTTTGGGAAATTGTTTCTAATCCTGACTTCACTTCCTGGGAGGTCCCTCTCAATTTGGGACACAGTAGGTGCAACCTGTTTAGTTTATTAGCCCTGTTGTATGCTCTCTTTAGGGCTCTCTTACTGTATCCCCTTGCTAAAAGACGACTTGTCAACTCCTTCGCTCTTTGCTGAAAGAGATCATCTCTGGAGCAATTCCTTTTCATTCGTATGTATTCTCCATACAGGACTGCCCGTATAGTAGCGGGTAGATGTGCACTTTCCGCATGGAGAGTACTGTTAGTAGCTATGTGGTCAGTATATTGACTAAAATGATCACAAAAGACTACCTCCCTTTCCCACCACCCGAGGTACAGATTGGCGTAAGTTGGGGCACATTCTGTGCCCATTGCTGTACCTCGGGTCTGTAGATAATAATTCTCATTGAATAAGAAGTAATTTTTGTTTAAGATGAATCTAAGGAGATCAAGGACAAAGGGGCCGGTGTCATTGCTTTTCTCCATATTAAGGAAATACTGAACTGCCGCCAATCCATATTTGTGATCAATACTTGTGTACAAGGAGTCAACGTCCATTGTACACAACCAGGTATCTGAACTCACAGTAATTCCTTCAATCTTATTAAGCATATCCGAGGTGTCCTTGATATATGAAGGCAAGGATTCTACATACTTTCTCAAGTAGTTATCTGTGAATTTGCTTGCCTTTTCAGTAAGACTTTGTTTGCCAGATACGATAGGACGGCCAGGAGGATTTATTTTATTTTTATGTACCTTAGGTAACATATAAAAAGTGGCTATTTTTGGATGTTCCACTTTAAGATAATCATAGTCACTTTTGTCTATCGCACCGGAGCATAATTCTCTCTCCAAAAGTGTGTGATATTGTTTCTTATAGCATTTTGTGGGGTTAAAGATTAGTTTTGTATTACAGTCTACACTAAAGTAGCAAGAGTTAAAGCTTATTTACAGATGGTCCACTTTTTTCAAATTGTTCTCTAAAATGTATAGTGAAAGCGGGCCGGATCCAGAATCAGTTATACCCCTAGTCTTCTGTTGATGTATCTGGTATCTATAATTTACCCTATCCTTACAGTTCCTTGCACCTGGTATCCTTTCTGTCATTATCTCTGTCTAAGGTATCTTCATTGGCGACTTCAATCATCCTTGTTACCTGGTAAGTTGGTGTCCATCATCAAATAGCAACAGTGAAAACCAAAGTCAAAATGTAAGGTAGGCTGGCCCTCTCTTGATTGCTCCATTTATTTCTAACTTCAGAGACAGTTCTTGACAATGCAAACTTTTCTCTTCCCACGGGTAGATCACAGCATGAAAATAAAACACAAAAAGAGCTTCCTTGTGTAGTATGTCGCAAAAAAGAGTAAAGAATATATGCAAGTAATAATCATACTCACATTTCTCCCTCTTGATAAATCGCTCATCAGAAGGTTGCCATCTTTTGGTTTCTCCCGAGGTCGTAGCTTCTTCCCTCCGATTTTTTTCTGAAGGTTTCCGAGGTTAACACCCAAAGTTCCGATGTTTCACAGGCGTCCCTCCAAAGGAGTGGGAAAGTAAAAAGGATTGTGAAGCCCGTTTTTCTTATCAATATATAACAGGTATTATCCTACTCACAAGAATATCTTTATGTTCAGACGTGTTCTCAATACGTCCCGAAGGTCCCTTGTGTCTCTGGATACCTCTCCGTCTTTATATGTGCACCGAAGACACCCGACAGGCCCGCTCTGGTCCTTTGGCTCGGTGTCATTTCTCCCGCTCGATGCTCCTCATGTCCCACTCCAAACGGTCTCCAAATCCCCGAGGAAGATTTCTCTCCGAGAATATATTAAATAAAAGGATTTTCTGTATCTCGCTTCAATCTCCTTTATTCTTTATAAAAATATTAAAACTTCCACGTTTCACTGTTATTAGCAGAAAACATTTACCTTCCCCAACCAAAGGTCTAATACACAAGGTAGTATTTATGGGCCCAAAAACATGCCTTAGTGAGGATGGGGGCTGATCATGAATCTGACAAGCTAACAGAAACGCTATAAAAACAATACCACACACCGACGCGTTTCAGCGATCCTTCCTTTATCAAGATTCACCTTGATAAAGATTGAAGCGAGATACAGAAAATCCTTTTATTTAAAATATTCTCGGAGAGGAATCTTCCTCGGGGAATTGGAGACCGTTTGGAGCGGGACACGAGGAGCATCGAGCGGGAGAAGAGACGCCGAGTCAGAGGACCAGAGCGGGCCTGTCGGGTGTCTTCGGTGCACATTGGAAGATGGAGAAGGACTCGGAGGTATCCGGAGACATGAGGGACCTTCAGGAGCTGGAGATAAAAATATTAACACTTCTGAACATAAAGATATTCTTGTGAGTAGGATGATAATACCTGTTATATATTGATAAGAAAAATGTGCTTCACTATCCTTTTTCCTTTCCCACTTCTTTTGAGGGACGCCGCTGTAACATCGGAACTTTGGGTAAATCTTCTTACCTTTAGAACTTTCGGTGTTAACCTCGGAAACCTTCGGAAAAAGATCGGAGATACTGGAGGGAAGAAGCTACGACCTCGGGAGAAACCAAAAGATGGCAACCTTCTGATGAGCGATTTATCAAGAGGGAGAAATGTGAGTGTGATTATTACTTGCATATATTCTACACAAGGAAGCTCTTTTTGTGTTTTATTTTCATGCTGTGATCTACCCGTGGGAAGAGAAAGTTTGCATTGTCAAGAACTGTCTCTGAAGTTAGAAACGAACGGAGCAATCAAGAGAGCGCCATCCTTCCTTACGTTTTGACTTTTATTTTATATATAGACTGTGGTTATATACCACGAGTTGTATATTTTAGGTAGAAGGTGATCTACCTGTTAAGTGAGGGGGCTACATTCTTGGGCAGCGCACAACAGGGGTTTATATTGCTATACAACAGTGAAAACCAGACTCCAGTCAGACTCTGCAATTTGGGAAGCGATATGAATGGGCATACATATTTACGTACATAAATATCTTAATTTAGTTTAGTTACAGTAAAAGAATGTTACATACCCAAGATAACTGTACAATACACTGGAGCATTTGTTGGTGGAGTCAGACTAGTATGACAGGCACCCAATAAATAATGGCACCTGGTGGCAACTCACAGAGAAATAGTAAGAAGGGTCCACAATGGACTAGATAAAAGACAAAACATAGATGGACTGGGCAATACAGAGGACAAGACTTATAGACTGGTCAGAAAGTCAGACAATGACTGACAGACAAGACAAGGTTACCATTACCCGAAAGTACCCAGAAATTCATAAATCAGACAAAAACACACACACTAACCATAAAACGGTAAGCTATAGGGAAGCAAAAAAAACAATACCATATTATACACAGAACAAGAATCCTGCTGAACCAAAACAGACAATGGAAAAGCATACAATATGCCATCCAGGGAGACACCTCCCTTTTGGAACTTTGCATTAATTGGTCCGAATATAAAATTATAGCTCTAGTGTGAGGTCAACTTTTTCCAGTGTTATATTAAAAGATATACCAAAAAGCAATCTTTAAAAAATATGTATATTTAATTTGTTAAAAATCAAAACAGCTTTTTATAAGTTTTTAATTTAAGTTGTTCGAAATATCAAATATTGTATGTAAAATCAAAAAAATCTAAGCAGAGTGTAGATAAATATAAACCTATAAATTGACAATCATTAAATAATAAATTTAGTTGAGGGAATAATACTTTTTTGTAACATGCAGATTCCATTATGTTAGGCTATTTGTGCTAGAGTATTACAAAAGAACTGAAGTGTACTAAGCATGCTTGAACATGTCAGTTTCGCATTAAAGCACACTCTAAATTCTGTGTGTGAATACTTTAGGGTGATAGGGTGTACTGGCAGACAATTAAATAGTATAGTAAGTGCTTGACTAAGCCCTTACGCAACATCCTCTTTTCTATACAAGTAGCGTCCACTACAGAAAACTTAGGTAGAGTTATGGTGTCAGGGTTCGAGGTTGAGGCTCTGATTGAGGCCCGGAGTCTGGCAGTGGCCATTGTGAGTTGCAAGTATATCACATGAAGGCACTACAAACACAGGATGGTATCCCTGTACACTCCCTGTCCTGGTTCCCTAGCGGAGCACCCGTCCCGAAAAGGACGACCCCACGAGAATAAGGACCTTGTGCTTACACACAAGCAGTGTGACAACAAGGAACATGCATGGAGTGTAGGAAGTGAAAGGTTTTTATACCTGCTGTGGGGAGTGATCATTGGGTGCAGCTTATCACGGCTACACCCATGGCTCCTGGCTGGATGGAATCTGAGGAGTGGATCACAGAGCTGGTAAAACATTAGCATGTCTAATATGCCTGCTGCGATGTAGCATGCATAGAGGCAGAGGCAGAGGGCGTGGAGCAGCAGACTGCCGCCGACGGGAACAGCTGACATCACATATGGTATTGTAAGTGATGTGCATGTGAAGGGGAGGGTTCATGTGTGTTAAGTCCCTTCCATATGCATGAACTTTTTATTCTTAATATTTTTTTTTATTCTTAATATATTTTAAAATTTAGGATATTCTATTATTTATACCAGGCATGTTTAAATTGTTCTGCTGTGTTAGCCTCTACCACCTCATACGGGAGGCTAATTCACCTTTCAACTACCCTTTCAGTTAAGTAATTTTTCACATATGTTTAAGATTCCAGTACATTTTTTTCTGTTTGTATAGTGACAATTAGACTTTGTTCTATTCTTGACTTTGTTCTTTTCTTTTAATTCTCTTACCTGATATAATCTACTGAAACTCTTTGTATAAGAAATATTTTAGCTCACTTGAAACATTTATGAGACGATAATTTCATCTCCTCAAGTGAATTCCTACTTTTTGAACGTTTCAAGAATAGCAATATGCTGATATGGAAAGAAATTTATATGTGTTTCTAGTGTGCTCTTTTTGGTATAACATGAAATTTGTTTTCTGGGTTACAACATTTCTTTAAAAATACTTAAAACTTGCAGGAACTGCAGAATACAGACTCTTAATAACTCTTTAAACTAACCTTACATTCACAGCATCCAGTTTGCAGATAATAATACAGTAAAGGCAGGCAACTCCAGGTATTCCTTTTGAAACCTAAGGCTATCAAACCTCTTATTTATAATCTAAATCTTTGTTTACCTTTACTTATCTAATCTATTTTTTTCTCTCTTTTTAAACGCTTTAACCATGGCAGCTATCAAGTGTCTGTTGTAAAGTACTGAATATGTACTAGATATTAAAAGTTTGATATTATTAAAAGATCTTTATTAAGTTATAACAGGACAGTTTTTTTGGTCTCAGTAGACTGTAGATGCTGGGCTACTTTTTGTATTTATGCCTTGTTCAAATTACCAGCTAAAACCTGTTTTTTCACTCTGTTTCATGAAGTAATTTTTCACATATCTTTAAGATTCCAGTAAATTTTTTTCTGTTTGTATAGTGACAATTAGACTTTGTTCTATTCTTAACTTTGTTAAATAGTAATTTTTGATGTGTTGTGTGGAGATTATTTTATAGCAGTCAGTGCTTAAGTCATATGGACCTGAAGATTTGCCATACTTCAGTATCCTAATAGTACATCTAAGTTCTCTCAGTTGTGATGTTCTGCTTCTGTGGGTTTCCTCAGTCCTGCATCTTTCAAGAACTGAATTCCTTAATGAGGATTGTTTTTAAAAGGCTGGTTTAGATGACAGTAATCAAGGAAAGAAATTCCTTGAAAATGTCTTTTGGGTTTTTTCTTCTGTAAATGGTGATAGATTTATCTTGTGGTAGTCCAGCAATTTCCCAGTTTTATTTCCGCACCAAAAATATTTATTTTTGCATGTTTGTGTTGTCTTGGAATACAAAATTATGATCTACCGGGGACCAAATTGGTGTATGGTCAGCTAGAATTATATTCTCTATTTCAGATTTTATGACTCTATTTGATAGTGTCCAGAATTGATGCTCCATTCTCACAGAGATCTGTTTGGCCGGGCAGAGGAGGGGAGAGAACTCCCCTGTCACTCCCTTCTCTCATGTGAGGATAGCAGGAAACAGCAGCGGTTACACTTCTACAGTCCTGTCTTAAGTGACCTGTGCGGATCAGCAGGTTATTTAAGGCAGGGCTAAAATCCACAAAGCCCCTCAAAACCAGCACAGGCGGGAACATTTTTAATATATGCACAATGTAATTTTTGTATATACAGTATTTAAGTGCACTAAGGGATTCACAGCATCCCTATTATCAACTTGTTCATTCTAGTAAGTTATTATAAGCATTTGAGAAGAACACTGTATTAGAGTTATTGGGGGAGTTAATGTTTTCAATTGAATACAAATTCTTTCTGTATCTTCTATCTGGATTATACTTTGTATCTTATAATGTTTTTATTTGTTTAATATTATCATTAAATCTCACTGTTTAATCACTGGTCCTGCAGTTATTTTAATTTTGAATAATAATAATAAATCATATTAGAGTACCCTTTGTGAGTTTTCTTTAATCTTTTCCTATATTTGAGAGGGTTTCTTGGCCCTTTCCATGTTTCAGGAAACCAATCCTAGCTCTGATTATATTTGGTTGCTGTAGTGTTGTTGATTCACTTCCTTCCTTCCTACTTTACCTCCCACCTGTGATTAAATGGTTTTTGAGGTAAATATTCTCTACTATTGCCATATGTAAAAGTATAATAATGATGTAATTATAAACTGCATAAATCAGCTGTATCCTGTTTCCCTATCTTTCCTCTATTTATTACAATCTATAGTGACATGAAAAAATAGAAATCTCGAAAAGTACAACATTCAACTAAACTAAATATGTTCATTCTTCGTTGGTCAACCAGGATATTTAGTTAACCCATGTATCCCTGGCACAAATCTTTTACCCATGAGCATAAGTGGTAAACTATTGTATGTAGCTATATTATTTAACATAAAACCTACTAAATGGAAGAAATGTTAATGCAGATTATTTTTGCTATAACGGTGTAAGAATGTTTGACTAGTAGGGTTCAGAATTGCAAATTTAATCTCTGTACCATAAAGCAAAAACACAATAGTATTCAAAGTTATGTCAGCCAAATAACCATGAAAATGAGCAATTTATTATTCTATGCATTTATTATAATCAAGATCCCTGGGTTTTTTTTTGGTAGGCTTCCATAAATATAACCTTCTGCATAATTAAGCATTTTTGTTATTACTTTATATCATTAATTGTCTTGGTCTCTTGTTTTTACCTGTGTTCACTGTGCTTGCTGGAGCTCTTCTGTTGACCCTTTTAATAAGATTTGGACTGTTGGTGATTTAAATGACTAATGCGGTCAGTAGGCCCTTCATTGTGATTATTTGATTTTATAGTTAACCGTAGAGGACACAACTGCAGAGTGGTGAGCACACATGGATCACACAGTAATGTAATTACAGGACTGTAAAAGTGACCCCCCCCAACCCATATTCAAAATACACAGATATATAAACAGAGGGTACACAGATATATAAACAAGAGTTATCAAATTGTATAAACCATAATAATGAGCGTATCTTGCCAACTGAACACAATATAAAATTTTACTTTTACTAAAATACACACATGTATAGAACATACTAAAATACACACAAAATAGAACAGATAGATAAAACAGGCTATGAAATATATCTGAGATATAAACGCCGGTCCATGTATTTTAATGACTGCACGCTAATATATGACCTCCCTGTTCATCCCAAAATGGTGTGGAGGAATTTAATGACAAAAAATGACAATAATGTATTAGGAATTATTTAAGTTAAAATGTATCAAAAAGTAGTGATTATAAAGCTAGTTTCACTGCAAAGCGAGTGACTCAATAATGTCATGTTCTGTTCTAATGCCACATTAGGAAAGATAACAAAAATTTGCAAAGGTGTTGTCAGACACGGTCAACCACGTCCTCCTGTCACTTGTCAACTCGACAAAGTGCGGTTCATTTCAAAATGAAATCAACCCCAAGCTGTGAATAACGCCTGACATACTATATTTTTAATCCACCACATTAATGCAGCCTGACCTTCATTGGTCGTGGTCTCTCTAGATGCCAAGACTGCCTCTCGTGCCGTTTTATGCAGTTGAACCTCCAGACTTTTGGTTTGAAGGCCACCTTTCTGACAGGAATCTGGGCCATTTATCGCACCCCCCCCCTCTGCTTTGGTATCTAGCAACGGCCTCCTATCCACCCCATTCCCACTCCATAACAGTACTCCAGGATCCAGAGTGTAGTTAATCCAAATACAGGACTTGCAATTACAATACTGAAGAAAGCATATTATTAAGATTCCCCTACTGTCCCTTGTTCAAGGAAGAATCCACATTGAGACACCTTACCGTATTGGTTCTGCAGTAGTGCAATGCATGCCCTTTACAGAGGTCAGGATCCTATGGATCCAGAACCATATAGGTAATAGATAGAGTGCGCATGCTGGTCCAGTTTTTTTTTGTTTCATTTTTACTTCATCACTTATCTTGCGCTCCTGTCTTGCATCTTTGTTTGCATGTTATTTTTGGAAAGTAGCTCCTTCATTGAGCAGCAGAAGGAACATTTATTATTTACCATACTAATAAACCATTGTTTTCCACCTTCTGGTTTGTGTATATTTACTGTTGTATTTCTTTTTTTTTCATTCTCTGTGGTCATTGAGGGCTGGATATTGGGGTAAGTGTTCTTTCCCTAGTTTTTATTTCTTTTAACTGAAATAAGAAAAATTTGGGATATTTGCCCAACAGACTCAGCGCTAGAGTAAGAGTCTGTTTATGTATTAGCAAGATTCTGTGGTATACCACTAATGGAATATTCTGTTTGATGTTCTTAGTAGACTTAAATGATTCTGGTTAATGTTTTTAGGACACTGAGGTTACACAAAATAACCTGCGATCAACAACATTTATAGAATCTTTCAGTTGTTGTAGTTTGTAATTTATTATGTAAAATGGTGTATTTATGGTGTAGAATGTTTAGACTGTAAATATGTGCTGTTATAAAAAATTCATTTGTTTACTTGCATGTGAACATAATGTTTTCTTCATTGTTATATTTTCTATTATTAAACAAGCATAACAGATTTACAGTAAATGACATCGAGATATATTCAGTAAATATTCCATTAAATGCAAGCCAACAAGCATTTACAGCCAAGTACAACAAACATATGATTTGTCCACTTAGATGACAGGAAAAGTAACAAAAATCAAGGGAGATTATAATAATCATCAGTAACTAAAAATTTCAAAGCATGACAAATGGCACATAAAGAGTATATTGAGTCCAGAAGGTAATCCCACAGCATTATCACATTGCACGAATGTCTACTGACATAAGCTGAGATAAAGACCAGGAAGTGTTTCTAAGATGCTCATGGATATTCCTCTTCATGAGCCATGGTAGGGTAGATATATATGTTTCCCAAATGAAAATTAATTTCCCTACCCTCAATTCCTTCTCAAAAGGACCTCAACCCAGTTTATAAGAACATATAAAACAGTGGCTTTCCTCAGGGTTACTTCTACCTCCTCACTTTGGGGTCTACCCCTTCCACTGCGCTCGCCTTGTCTCTCCCCTCCCTACCACCAGGTTCTCCTCTCCTCTCATTCCCCTCTTACGCCATTCTGGGGTAACCCTGCTTTCTCTCCTGGTGTCTCCCATCTGTGCTCTCCCGTGGCACTTAGCAGGTATTCGTTTTGTCTCTGATCTCGTTAGAAACGGCATCTGTCTGAGTCTCTCTGCCTGTCATCTTCCCTCTGGAAGGGCATGATCTCCATGTTGTATAGCACCCTCCTCCCTTCCCAGCCCTCAGGACAAGCATGAACTACGTTGGGAACAGGACCTGGGTCCTCCCCGTGACGTAGAGACATGGGAGATGGTCAGGGAAGCTGTAACTAAATCCTCCATCTCCACCTTAATTAAGGAAAACGCCTACAAAATTTACTATCAGTGGTATCTGATCCTTGATCACTTTACCTCCATGTTTCCCTCAGCTTCCCCTCTGTGCTGGAGAGAATGCGGCCAACCTGGCACTTTTTATCACATTTGATGGACATGACCTAAGATCTCGTCCTTATTGGACCAGGTCCGTGCGCTTCTACTGTCTTTCCTTCCGTCTGCAGTACTTAAGGATCCATGGTAGTTCCTCTTGTGCCTCCCTTTTCCAGACATAGACACTCTGCCAAAATTGGTATACCCTTGCAGTGCTCTTGTTACTGTTAACTGTGTTTATACTATGCTCTGTTACCTGTCTCAGCATTTGTTTGCCTTGCCTTGTCTTGCTTGTAATTATGCATTCTACCTGATAACATGTTTGCCTCAATAAAGACACAGTTAAAGAACATATAAAATATTTTCCCTTATTCAAAGTTAAGGAATTGGCACCCTGCTTATTCAGTGCTGCACAATATTTTCCTACATCTGCGGTCAATATGAGATGGCAACTGGAGAACTCCCAAAATTGCCCACTCTAGAGTAAAGGGTACATAAAAAAAGCAAATGTCGCTCTGCATTCCTATTGACTAGTAGCTAGAGATGTTTTGCCAGAGGCCATCACCAAAGACAGTGATATAGATTCGTGCTATCAACTTTACATCGCCAAAGGGAGCCATATGTGCAATGATGGATATTTAAATATAATTCTGTGTACATGCTAGCAATATATATATTTTTTTTTAATAAAGGGATAGAGTTTTCATCAATAATCCAGTGTGATATGTGGAAATAACCATTGCAACAACCTAGTGCAGACTGTGGTATGATCCAATTCTTCTCTAAGTAAACTAATGTTTAGTAATAGATCAAGTTCAGAATAGAGGCCTTTTAACAAGGTATCTTGAACAGTACAGCAGTTTAAGTCATACATACCCTTGCCACCTGAGATGTGTAGTAACACGCAGTAAAGTATGGTAACCGAAAATTCCCCAAAAATGAGAATAGATGGGAATAAGCGCCCATCTGTCAGTTATGTGTAAAATGCTAAATAGACTTGAAACAACTTCTTGACACCACCCACTGAAGGGAAAGGAGGCTGCACCATTTTGTAAATTGTGATTGCCAATAAACAGTGAAAAGATGAAGGTTTTGGGGTTTTTTTTGCTGGTACTTTGTACTCATGTAATTTGAATGTTTTCTTTTGCTTGGTAAACTTTTTTGTTATATATCCAAATAGAGACTTCCAAATGTGCAGTGTACTATACTGTATATTTTACTTATTGTATGTGATTTCATTGTTGTTATGAAATGTTTATATGATAGCAACTTTATACTTTGGTTATTAAACTCTGTGCCAGTTGCTAAATGCAGAACAAAAGACTCTTGATATCTATACATATCATTTTTGCAATTTATTTGAGCCTTTATAAAAGCTACATTTCCTGTTTGTTGTTCCTTAGATGATGTAGCTTTACTTGCTTTGCATTTTTCCTATTAAGACTAGGCTCTGTATAATTTTTTTTATCATTTTGACATTCTTTGGTTCATATGGAATCACTTTATGCAGTATGTTTTATTGCATCAATGCAGAACATGTTTTCTCTAGACATTCTGTACATAAAATATTGGCTTACAATACAAAATCAGCTGTAACATAGATCCAAATCGATCACTTATGTTAGTAATTGTAAACAGACTTTCTTTCAGAACAATTAACTTGTTAGAATCCTAAATGCATAACAAAAGTAGTTGAGAAAAGTTGACTGCACTGTAACATTACTAACCTAAAACATGATCTGCCTCTGTTCAGCTTACAATAATTTTTATTTATTTTTTTAAAATCTTCTGTTAACGTAGATTAAATTACTGTAATGCACATTTCTACAACATTAAATAAGACATAGGCCTAAATTGACTAAACAGGCAGATTGCAAGGAGATTGAAAAGTTGGGATGTTGCCCATAGTAGCCAATCAGATTCAAGATCTCAGTTTCATTTTCAACTGCAGAATGTGAGCTTGAATCTGATTTGTAGTTATGGGCAACATCCCCGCTTTTCAATCTCCCTGCAATCTCCCTGCTTAGTAAATTTAGGCTATGATCTTAAATGATTGCTCCATTAACATGAAATATTACGTACTATCTATGTGACAGCAGATCAATAAGTTATCCACACGCATCCAAATACAGAGAATGTGATACAGAATGAGATTTGTACATCAAGGGATTAGACCAGCCCATGCTGGAAAATTTTAATGGATCTCCCTGCCCACCGTACCTAACTACGTATGCATAGAGGCAAGATAATATTTAGCATGCCCCAACACAGTGCAATTCTGTCTATATTTACCATAAAAAATAGCTGCAGCAGGCTGCAGTTTACAAGTATAGATATCACTCCTATATATAACAATACAGGCAGAGTGTAGCATTATGCTCTAAACACAATGACTGCCCCTCCATCTAATGCCTGTTGTGTTACTCATCCTGCTCCCTTTACTAGTTCTTGGTTGTAATTTGTCCAAACACTGCAATAACCCATAAGAGGTTATCTCTTAACTTGTTCATACTGTTTGGACATTACTTGTCATGGTAAGTGATACCTTTTTCTGTGCAATGCATGTTTTATGCTTTGTACCTGGTTATTTTATGTTTATAAAAAGCAAACAGCTGAGTAAAAAACTGTGGGAAACAAATAACATTATACATGAAATTGGAAAAAACAAGGCCTATTCACTGTTCTCTATATTTCAAATACATTATCCTAATAATGTATTCTTGTGGGCAACCATAGATTTTAGCTAGGTAAGCCTTATGATAATACTGGTATACTTACATTTTCTCAGTCATACCTCCCAATTTTTAAGGTCCGGGCTGTGGGACACATAAGCCCCGCCCCCGGACCGACCAACTCCGCCCCAGGGCCGCCCGACTCCACCCCCAGCAAACCCCAACCCGCCCAATTTTTTATGCCACGACTCACGGCATCATATTGAAAAAAAAAAAAGTTTTTCCCCTCAGCGGGACAAACTGGGAGGCGGGAGGGACAGCAGGACAGTCCCTCAAAAGCGGGACTGTTGGGGGGTTGTGTTGTCAGTGTTTTTCTATTAGTAAAGGTGGCCATCCACGGCCCGACTTTCATCCAAAGCTCACGAATATCACCGATGTTCGTTTGTTTAGAAAAAAAAAAGAAAATTCCTGTAAAAAAAAAGAAATAAATTAAATGAAAATACACTCACGCTTCTGATGTCTTCGCTGGTCTGTCACTGACGTTACCGCCCACAGGTCCCTCTATCGCCGGAATAATCGACTAATGGCTGGTTAATGTTTTTTATATAATCTATATATAATCTTATATATTATAATATATAATCCAAAAATCTAGGGTATGGCAGGCCCCAAGATTTCTGTTGCTAGCCCTGCTTGCTGCCTCGATCCCATAAAGACACAAATTAATGACAAAATGTATTCCTTAAAAAAAAGATAAATATGTTTTGTTTGCTCTATAAATATAGGATCATTGGTAAAACAGATTAAAAGCATTATATAACTGCCTGATTATGCTCTGTTGTATATCCTCAAAAAGGTTGTAAATTTTAAGTTATAAAGATTTTTTAAAAATTTTGGAGCAAGTTACTATGAATTAAGATTGATATTACAGGTATCTATTTCTTATTTTCTCTCAGTATATATCAGTATACGTATATATGTATATATACCTGTGTATATATATAAAAGGGCAAGTGCTAGTTCTAGGGAGGAGAACTGCTAACTAAAAGTGTTTGCTACATTTATTTTATTTCATTTAACACTATTACAAATTATTTGCAAACTCCTCTTATGTAAATTACTTTAATGTTGGACTATAGGAGAAAGGAAAAGTTTGGCCTAGATCTGGATTGTTTAAGTTTACAGAAGGCCTTTCTCTTCCAAACTGTACTGTCTTTTCATATGTCAGTTCGTTTACTAATGCTTGCCAAATGTACAAACAAAAAATAATCTTTGGTGCTGAAGGGCCTTCAGTGCATTTTAAGAAAATAATTTTCTAAGTGTCTGGTGTTGGTAAAATGTAAGACATCTAAGCAGTAAATGAAAACAATTAGATTGAGGGAAATGCATTACAGACCTCATTTCATTCTCACGTTCACTAACAGAACATGTTTTCGAGTAGATATCTTCATGATGATTTATGCCACGCAATGAAGCCGGGTGTTGAGATTAAAGACTGACTAAAATTAAACATTATTTTAATGTTACTAGAAAAAACAAGGCTTATCTGCAATAAGGGTATGCAGTCATATGTGTTACATAGGCATTAGCTTTATAAAACTCTCACCTAAAATCCTAAAACACCCATATCCCCCACCAGGTCTACATAGATCATAGCTTAGTCTTTAAATTGAGTCTGCAGCAAAATAAAATAAATTCAAACATTGTAAACTTTTGAACTGAAATTTTTTTTTACAACTTTTGAATATTTTTCAATCAGGTAATATAAAAAACTATAACTATTTGTTTTTATAATGTTAATTAAATGAAAACAGAAATTAGAACATAAATCCTACAGTTTCCCAATCTTAAGATGTAAAGCTAAATATTAAAAATTATAGTGTAAAATATTGCTGGTAAATCATTTCATAGACTTGCTTTGACTTTGGTCCTATAATAGACATTCTGTTTCACTGTAGTTTCATTGTAATATAGTAACATGATTGTTCAGGCTGAAAAAAGACACCAGTCCATCAGGTTCAACCTATTTTGGATAATTCTAAGCAACAGCCAATATAGTTAAATATGAAAAAGCTCCCTCCTGACTAAGATGGCCATGAATAATTCCCCCTAAATTCCTTTCTCGTAGTAAACATTTCTAAACTGTCTTTTTTCTCATACCATTTATCAGTTTTGTTGCCCTTCGCTGAATCCACTCTAGTTCCAAAATGTCTATTATATGGAGCGATGCTCAGAACTGTACTGATCTGTACTGTTGTATTCTAGATGTGGCCTTATTAATGATTTAGGGGTATATTTACTAAGCAGGGAATTTGCTGGGAAATTTAAAAGTGGGGAAGTTTCCCATAGCAACCAATCAGATTATGTTGCTATGGGCGGCCCTCATGTGCGGCCCTGTATCAGAGACTTCCTTTTAAAAGCTAATTATATTAGTTTGACATGACATATTCCTTTGCTGATTTCCACTAATAATCTTATTGCTCACCAAGTATTCCGAAATGTTATCCCTTAATATGCCTTTTATACCAGTTATTTCCCCACTATTGATATCATTCACTGGCTTTGATTACATTCCCTTTTTTAAACAATGGCAGCACATCTATTTGCAAGTCCCTTGGTGGCGAATCTGATGTAATTGAACACATGAAAATTAATTATTCTGAGTTTAGCTCCATAAGGGCCATTGAGTATATGTCATCTAGACCTGATGCTTTATTTATCTTAATTATATTAAGTTTCCTATGGACTTCTTCCTCTGTTAACAAAATATTGTTACATGTACAACTTCAAAGCCAATTTGGTGCCCTAGGCAAGATTTGGGATGATGCCCCCTAGATAAACTTCAACACGGACCACAGCTATATCTCTTTTAAAAATTTGTGAAAAAAATAAACACGCACTGGGACTGACTTCGGATGCTGGCAGCTAACACATTTAATTGTGTTTCATATGGTTGGTTGCTCCCTTAGCTTATTATAGTTGATTTTAGATTTTTGGAAGCTATTATCACTATTAACTAATGGCTTTTTATAGGGCCCACTTTTCAATCTCCTTGCAATCCCCCCGCTTAGTAAATTTTGGCCCTAGTTTTTTGCCAGGGATGCCCCTACCTGCTCCTTGTGAGGAGATCCTAGGTTTAGTGTAAACTGACTGTGAATGATTTAGAGAGACGCCTCAGCCCCCTGCACAGTCCAGATGGCGCCTCCTTCAACACATACCGCCTTGGCAACTATGATTCCTATGCCTAGGGGTGGCACTGCTCCACACATCTATATATCCTGTAACATTTAAAAACATTTCCAGAATAAGTAAATACCTCACACAAGACACTGCAAAAACTCACATTCATGAATTAATCATCTTCCAAATTGATTATTGCAACACTCTCCTAATAAGTAAAATATAAAAAAAAAAATTGGTTGGCTTGCAATTCTATATTTATGCATTATTCCTACCATGTGTTCCTCTTCGGTGAAGAAAAGAAATTGTATAACATCATTTTTTGTGTTTGCGTTTATACAAAACTTTGTAGAGTTTATTTTGCACTTTTTAGCAACTAGCTATATTTTCATCAGATCTTAGCTCCTTTCCTCAATAGAGAGGGACAATGCAAATGGAAGTGCCTTAGGTCAAGACTGAAAAGAAAATCTTATCAGCAATAATACATCTGACATTGTTAGGTGTTTATTGTATCACTGTTGACTTTGTGGTTGTCAGCATTGCATCATTGTTTTCTGACCATTCTATGAGCTACCAGGCTAATGTTTCACTTTGGATAAAACAGTTTGTACTTTGTATATTAAATTTAAGTTCTCAAACGTAATATAAATCTTTGATCATTTTCATTGAACTCTTGTACTCAGGGCTAAAAAGCAAGATTAAATACAATTTCACATATTGCATGTTTAAGTTTTGTCACTGATGAAATTTGATATACATGCTCCAATCTAAACTGTCCGTAACAAGGCACAAATGTTACAGGATCTATATGTTGCATATTCCAAGCTTATCCTTTATCCCGTTTAAGATTACCTTAAAAGGCCACTGAACAGGAGGGTTTTTCGCCGGCTCCTCTATTGCCTTTCCACAGTGTGAACGCGTCTGGCAGCGTATAACGGGAGGTGATTGGCCCAAAAAGACATGTGATCGTTACGATCACAGTCTTTTTAGGTGACCTCACCTCATTACGGGACCCTGTATTTAAAGATGTTTTAAGTTTGTTGGTTAAGACGTAATAACAACCAATGACATACCTGTGTTTGATGTTGTTTAAAGGTCGTATAATATTTAAATAACATTTTATATAATAGATGCTTATGTTTTCATATCTATTTTCAGAGGCAGAGACAAGATATTTGATAGCTGTAAAACCGAATGACAACCCTAAAAAGTCTTGTAAAGGTAATTTTTTTTAATACAGTTACTATTATACTAATATCAAATCTCTTGAAATTACCTAGGTAGGAGATGCATGGCAAATATCCTTTTTTGTCACAATATTCTAAAAATCATACATACATACATACATACATACATGTGACTGTGGGAATTTAAATATATTTGTAGCCTGTGCTTGCAATCAATAAAAATAAAAAATGCTATGAACAAACAATAAAAAGAGTTATTAGGCACCACCATATCCAAATAATTCATTTAAGTCCCAAGTTCAAAGTCCAATAACATTCAAATCCTAAATTTGTGTAAATCTTGTGTAGTTCCTATTTAGTGTACACGGGTGAATCCCCAACACCTCAAACAATTATGAAACAAATCACAATTCTAAGTACCGTACATATATTAGTTCATGTGGAAATTACCAGAAATCCTTGAGTCTTCTGGAGATTTTGAAGAGTCAGCAACCCTGTGTTATATTATGAATATAGAAGACGAAAGGGGTATATTTACTAAGCGGCGAGATTGCAGTGAGATTGAAAAGTGGTGATGTTGCACATAGCAACCAATCAGATTCGAGTTCACATTCTCCAGTGTGTAAAATGAAACTGAGAGCTTGAATCTGATTGGTTGCTATGGGCAGCATCCCCACTTTAAAATCTCACAGCAATATCACCGCTTAGTAAATATACCCCTAAGATTGGAATTCCCCTATGAATTAGCAGTTTTTTGGTGGTGTTTCAAACTGTGGATCACATATACACAATGCAGTTGAAAAGGATTTGTAGTATCTGCCTATAAAATAGCTGTAAAACCAAATGACAACCCTAAAAAGTCGTAAAGGTAAATTATTTTAATACAGTTACTATTATAGTTTGCCTACTTTTATTTATTTTTCTTTTTATTAATTGTACAGTGCAAAATGTAACTTTCTAATATACTCATTTTTTAATTTCTTTTACTCAGAAAAGAATTCAAATCAGAAACCAATCCAGCTTGTCATTGGGTCACTAACACCATCATCTGTCTACCTGTCATGGGGTATACTTGTAAATCCACAAGTTGACTGGTCCACTCTCAACAAATGTATTAATGACAGGTAATTAGGTTGTCAGAATGCATATGTACAGTGACTAAAGTATATATTTTAGAATATGAATATTCTAAGTTTAAAATCAAGAGTTCATTGGGAAAGAAACAAATACAAAATAAAGGTTATTTTATCTACACATCCAAGTATTTCCTGTATTGACCATTAACATGTTAGCAGGGGCATAGCTAAAGATTCATGGGCCCAGGTGCAAAAGATCTTCTTGGGCCCCCTTCTCCTACTTATTACAAAAATAAAATTTCAAAAATTCAAGCCTCTCATCACATCCTTATGATGGAAACACTTCCAGCTCAGAAACCTTCTAGTTGCTAGAGCCATGCAGGGAGTCTCTTGACCTTGTGCAGCCACTGTGAGCATTTTACTTTCTCCATTTTAAGCACTCTGGGCCTGATGCAGAAGTAAATGTACTCATGACTTCTTAGCATATGTTCATTGATTTGGTAGTGTACATCCTCACAAACTATGCATACGCAATTGCAGGCAATCCAGATGAGGCCTCAACTGACCTCATGACCACTTGTGTTTTGAGAGGTATGTCATGGGAGGAGTGGTGGCACCTACTTAAGGAACAGGATGTGTGTGCTCATCAGGGGAGGCGACAGGGGGGGGACAAGGGGGACAGCTGTGATGGGCCCCAAGCTTCAGGGAGCCCTGGTACTAGTGTTAGAACTCATAAACATGTTAAAAGGAGCAGCTGTAATTGGAAAATTTACTACAAATCTGTGATAGTATGAGTTGAGGCTTAAGTATATTGTCAGGTGTACTTTGTGTACTGGTTTAGGCCAGTCCTATCACTACACATGGTTTTATTTTCCCTTTTGCTGTCACATACTCAAATACTATTCCTCTTGCATTCCAATGCACACTTCTCAGCATGAGCAGTAAGTAATTTGCTCTGATTATTGTTAACACTGCTTCTACCTTAGGTAGGTGTGGATTTCAATCTAGGAAGTAGATGACAATATCATGTAGGTATGCAGGGTACATATGGTAACAACAAATCCATGATGCATTTGTCTTGCTCTACTACAGTATTTATGGACCATGGATTTTCATAGAAGTAATTGGGTTATTACTGTTATAAAATCCAGAACTGGACCTCAATTTCAGGAGTCTGTAATCCTGACCAAAACAGGAAAATAATAAAGGTATAAAAAGAATGTATTTTTGCACCACATCTAACACAGCAGCTGTAACCCTAGAATACAAGCACTCCCTAAAACTTTTGCTTTCTGTGCAAAACAAACAAGTGTTTGACAGTTCATAGATATATTACTTTGCACACAGTGCAGATAAAATACAGTTTGTGTTTCTTTTTTGTCATTTGTCATTTATGTTTTACATTAATTAACCAGAACCTTTTAAAACTACTTTTCTTTTCAAAACAGCTGTTTCACAATTCACATATGTATTGGGTTTTCCACAGCCACTGCTATCTTTGTACGTTTGTAAATTAATCACAATGGTATATTTCAACCATCAATCATTTTTGTCTTGGTGTACAGCAGTAGCAGGTTGTCATTTGCAGCACTGTGATGCTGGCAGATAGTAGAAGAGAGGCACAGTGATTTATTACTAGTAAAATGTTATTTTATTTACACATTAGCAACATACATACATACATACATTTGTTCTGTGGGAAAAGCTAAGTGGTAATGTAAAAAGGTCATGTACATACATAGACACATATACACAGAATTCAAACACTCTTCAAGCCATCTCCACTAAGTGAAGTCATCTAACTTAACTATCCACATTGGCGTAAGAATGGCACTGACACGGCTTTCGGTAGGTCACGTCAGGTTCACACTACTGTGAACCTCTCTTCCAGTGTATGCAGCCACTGAACATAGGTATTGCATGGTCCACTGCATAGAGAATTATTAGCAGTGATGGGCCATGCCATTTGTGTATCCTTGACTACTAACACTTGAAGCAATGCAGACAACCACGTCAACGCATCCTGCCCAGAGCTCCTGTCTAACAGGTCAAGAGTTGGCACTATCCATTACAAATATTATATACAGGATGCTGTTATATCAGGGGAGAAACCAAGAGTCAACTGCATTGAGGGAGGATTTGCGGATGTAATGTATGCAAAGCATATTTGCTATGAATGGGCAAATGTGACATCATCAAGTCCCTCCCACTCATTCTACTGATTGGGGCTAAGGCAGTGATATACAGACAGTTACTGTTTGTGTCCAGGGAGATTTGCAGACTCTCCTGGGATACCAGTTGAATTGCCAGAAATCCTTGAGTCTCCTGGAGATTCCGGGAGAGTCAGCAATCCTGTTTTTTATATGATGGATCTTGAAGACTGGAATTCCTGAATTAGAACATTAGAATTCCCCTAAGACACTTCAAAAGAAACAATTGAAAATGTTACTATGACAGTGTTCTATAATGTCTAATTTGGACGTATACTGCACAGTTACATTACAAACAATGAAGCTGAAGTCTTCACCTAAACAAACCATGTTGCAGCATGAGGTAAATAAAGTTATACAGGATAATAATTAATTTTTCCTACTATCCCACAAATACTTAACACATTTTAACACTGTCATTTATAGTTGTGTTAGTAGTAGTAATGGTGTCACAGCTTCCATTTGCAAGGTTCAGATTTGCTGTTTTTGGTGTTGGTCTGAACTGTAGATCATATACATCATGCCATTGAAAGGAATTTGTAGTATTTTACTATAAAATGTCATAAGAAATGTGCGCTGCTTATATATTACATTTCATTAATATTAAAAGCATGTCTCTTGTGAAATTCTTGCACATGACACTCAGGAATAGTGACTGCTGTTTTTATTGCTATGGAAGCTTGTATTATTCCATACATCTGGATGATCTGTGGCAGACATGGAGCATTCCTAACTTACAAAAGAATAGTTTCTTGCAATCACAGCCTTCTTAACTTTAAGAGACAGACAATGAAATCTACATGACTTCATGAATGTTTAAATCTACTTTGACTTGTGTAAATTGCCTCAATGATAAGCAAAGATTATTAGTGTTTTAACATGTCATCTTGTGAAAACACAAATATTACATGACAAGTGACATGACAGATACCTGTAGGTCGAATCAAGATATGTACTTTCAGAGTTAACTTATTTCTATAGAGTTTGACCACGTAAAAAATATCTGGATTATGTATTACAGTCTAGTGGATGTTAATCAAACAAATAAATGTCTGGTTTTAATTTGCCAAAGAAAATGTGAACAATTTTGATTTTGTAATTTTAGAAGCTCTGTTTCCTTTTCAGAATGAGTGACTGAATAAGATACAGGTGAAGAAAGATTGTTATTGAGAAGAACACTTACACCTTAAAATAAAACTATCCTGTTTCCTCACATGTCAAAATCCAACTGACACTCTATTTTCTGGTGCCATGGAGTCTAATATTTTTCTAGTATAAAGTTGTTGCTGATAGGAATTAGTAGTAGTTGAGTAGTTTTTTTGAACCAATATAACTTAACGTATTGCAACCAATCTGCAAGTTTGAAGTGCCATGGCTGACAGCAGTCACCAGACACCACCCTGAGCGTTTTCCATATTTGTTTTGGATTCTGTGTATGTTTCTTTGCTACATTGCAAAGGTAGAAAAATACATCTTATTAATGTGGTTTGACACCATTGGGCTAATCCAGACTCAAATGTATGCCCAAATTCATGGGTTTTGTAAGCCAGGATGAAGCTGATTTATGCAAATCATGCCCTCCACCCCACCCCTATGCTGCCACTTCTTGGTTTTTCCTGGATGAATCTAAAAGTCAGCAATCCTGGCATTTTCTGTGTTCCTGCACAATGCCCATGCCCAGAGCAAATGCATATGTAATTACAATGATCCAGACCCAAATACCCAGTGCCATAACTATTCAGAGAGGTGTGACAAACTTTGAACGCTGTGATTGAAATACAATTTGCTCACTCCAGAATTCCAACAAATCATATAGTTTTTTGAACTCTAAACAGATGTTCTATATTACTTGTAAATTTGTTTTTCCAAGGAAGCACTTGCATGAAGCATAACCACCATTTTTTATTTTGATAAAACTGTACTATTCCTAGGAATCTGTAAATAATCTGTAAATAACTGATCATCGTGTCGTGACATAACACTGAACAATGACTTTGCTATCTAATTCGTCTATAATTTCCACACAGGTTTTACACAGTTCGCTACAGAGAAAAAAATAAAGACTGGCTTTTCCAGCTTTGTCCCACAACTGAAACAGTAATTGATAACCTAAAGCCGAACACAATGTATGAATTTAGCGTGAAAGATAACTCAGATGATGGAATATGGAGCAAGCCTCAAAATCATAAAACAAATTGTAAGTAGCTTCATAATGCTCTCATTGCCATTTGTCTGTATGATTAGCATCTATTATGGAAGTGTTTGACATTTAACACATTTTAAATGAAAAGTGTATATAAATGTTTTGTTGTTCTTAGTACCTGGAAATGGATTAAAAGTTGGATGATGTATCTTTATAACAATCTTATAACAATCTAAACAAATATCCATACTTGCTAACATACCAAACTTAGTATGTGGGGCAAAATCTAGCCATTTCACTTTTGTTTAACACTGTGGGGTATATTTACTAAGTGGTGAGATTGGAAAGTGGGGATGTTGCCCATAGCAACCAATCTGATTCAAGCTCTCAGTTTCATTTTACATACTGGAGAATGTGAACTCAAATCTGATTGGTTGCTATGGGCAACATCCCCACTTTTCAATCTCAATGCAATCTCACTACTTAGCAAATATACCCCTATGCCTTTTTTTCAAGAAAGTTGATCTCTTACTAGTGCAAATACTTGAGATAGTCCTGAATAAACACTGTGTGTAAATGGGACATCTAATCAGTTACACTATTTAATGTATCCATTCATATTAGAGTAAAAGAATATAGGTATTTTAATACAAGTCCCCAAAGCATGTTGCTTGTGCCAAGAACTGCTTCATAATAAGATCACTTCTGGTTTAAGTTAAATTACTGTAAATGAGCTCTCTCTCTTCGAGACAAGAAAGGGTTTATTCATGGGTTAGTTACTATGCCTGTGAAAATAAAACAAAAGTGTTTCGACAAAACATTACATACTGTCTAACATACGGTGCACATTTATTTCAAATGCAATGCACATCTAGTGTAGACATGAGCATAGACAGAATAATATGCAAGTGTAAACTGCTTATTTTCCATATGTCCACACCAAGCGTAGTCCATCTGTTCTTAATCACCTGCTACTGCAGTGGTAGACTCAGGGGTAAATGAAAATTATTTTAAACTCTGCCAAGCTGATAACGAAGTTAGATATCTAAAAACTGATGGCCTTTTATATAAACCATTATACAGACTTTTTTTTTTTACTGTAAATCTACTATTTTACTGTTAATGCATCTTTATAAATAATTTTATACCTTACCTTGGCACTTGATTCAGGGATTATACAGCTGTCACTGGCTGTAAAAAGTGATGTCACAATAAAATTAAATACATGAAATCAATGATAAAAAATATTTAAAAAAATAGTAAAAGAAAAAAAAGGAAAGTAAAAATTATAAAATAATACCTATTAATGAAAATTAAATAAAAATAAATAAAACTAACTAAAGTGGTTTTGCCCATACTTGACTAAAGCTGGCCATACACTATAGTACTAAAGTTCAGGGCTAGAAAAATGTTGCCCATAGCAACCACTCAGATTCGAGCTCCAGTATGTAAAGTGAAACTGACAACTTGATTCTGATTGGTTACTATGGTCATCATCCCCACTTTTCCAATCCTGGTGTTTTTTTAATTTAGGCCCTGATCTTAATCAAACATGAAAAGAGCTGAGACATGCCGTTTCAGACAGTTGGAGATGTTTGCTAAGGAAGAGTTGGTCCTACTACATTTTGACAGAGATATAGATATCATTTCATTGCAGTTATTTGTTAATGATCCTATCATTTTTGACCAACTATTATTGAAAATAATAAATCAAAATTCAAAAACAAAATCTAATTTCTATGAAATATGTAACTAATCATACATTTGTTTAAATGTATATGTACTCTGTCAAACTAAAACCCAGGATTCTATGTGTAAGAAATGTATTTCTTTATTTATTTACTTACTACAGTCAACAGCCAAACTATCCTTTTCCAAACCATTAGCATTTTTCAGACTGAACTCTTAAGCCTAAATTTACTAAACAGGGAGATTGCAGGGAGATTGAAAGGTGGGGATGTTGACCATAGCAACCAATCGGATTCGAGTTCACATTCTCCAGTATGTAAAATGAAACTTGAATTAGATTGGTTGCAATGGGTAACATCCCCACTTTCAATCTCCCTGCAAGCTAACTAGTAACTTTAGTAAATTTAGACCATATTCTCTTTTAAGGTTGAGATACCTGTATACCTTAAGGTTAAAATGAACCATTTAATAAAATGTTGTGGTTGTACATGCTGCAATTATTGAAATGCAGCTTATGTTTATAAGGAAGTATTTTAAGTAGACAGCTATTATGTCTGTTTGCATAAGTAAAATATTGATAAATGAACTGCTGAATTACAAAGCTGACACTAAGAATTCCTTCTACATTTATATTGTATATTTCCAGATAAAGGTAAAGAAAACGGGAACATAGAAAATACATATAAAATGCCTAAAGGCACTTTACAGGTATGTATGAATACATACGAATTCTAAATGTTAATTTACACAGAAATCATGTCTCCTATATATGTGGTTGGTTTATAAGAGTGTCACAGGGTATAATGCATGCCTTGCATAAATATGGCTTGTTTAAATCCATGATTCCCAAAATTTGTACACCCTTATTACATACTCTGAATTCATGGTTTAATTCTCCAATCCACATTTTTATAAATATAGTGGTCCATTTTGTGCCCTAGTATTTAAATTTATTGCATCTATTTTTCAAATATGTAATTCAATTCTAGCAAAAGAAAAAAATGTTGCCTGCTTTGTGAAGTATTGATTCGATATTCATATCAGATAACTGGATCAGTTTGGTTTGGTCATAGGGTAGTGTGGACACCCTTTACAATATGTTTTTGGAAAGCAAAAATACAATATAATTTTTTTTTAATTATGTAGTTTTTGAATGTGGAACACAAGTGGAACACTTACAATTAAGAACCCTATTATGGTACAATTCAAAAGCCAATTCTGGGTTTTTTTTCTACTAAGTTTTAAATAATCAAATTAATTAAGCAAAAACAAAAAAGTAAGTAGCTTTAATATGCACTCTAATAAGGTGTTTTTATTTCTTCTTAATTATGCTCAGAATATGCTTTTACATCCCACCAGGGCCTGCCCTAGCCAATTTTCTGCCCAATTAGGGCTGGTGCCCCAAGCAAAAAAAAAAATATAAACCACTTATTTACACACACACAAACAACACTTAGCAGTGACCTTTATCATATCTCTAATATAAGTAATGAAATGAAAATTTTAAGAAAATAATTTTTTGTTTTGTTTTCAGTTAGACAGAATTTTATAATTTAACTGTGCAGACTCTGTGTCGCCCCCTTACTCAGTTGGTTCCTTGGGCCAGCTCTGTATCTCACATATTATGGGATGACGTATTATACAATGTAATAGCAACTTCTCTCATATATGTTATTTTTCACTCTTTTGTTCATCCTTGTGTCTTGCTCCTTGTGGTGCGTGATGACTTAGAAACAATGGAGATGTGGAACAGGTCATTTCAGCATAGCATATCTCTTGCTGATGGTAATTGACCTGGGTTACCATCCCTTTACCCATGTTGCTATTATTTATTAGCAGCATTTACCACATCTGCTCCCCACCAATAAAGTCCTGTAGATGGCTGTGATTATATGAAGGGAGAATTAGCTCTGGTGTTTTAGAAAATGGTTCATACCCACGCCCTGTCAAGCATGGTAATAGCATTTCATACAGAAGACTGTCCAATGATGAACCAGATCCAGACCCTGAAAAAAGCACTGTTTTCTGCAGCCTGGATCCAGAATCTATGTAAATTAGACTGTTCATGAGCAGTTCATATGTGTGCTTATAGTGTGTGCCCACTGACAGCAGCCAATCCAGATGTGTGTTTCTCTTGAAACACGCACCTCTGGATAGCATGCAAGTAGAAGGAACATCTCCTTCTCCCTACATGGAAGAGTAGGCAAAGCGCAGAGCATGCCGCTTCATATAGCGCAGCGGCTCTATGTTTTTTAAGCAACAAGCCGGTATAGTACAGCGTTTGATGTTACTATGCCGATTACTGTTAAACATAAATATGAATAGGGCTTTGAATGCTGGGTTTGCTGCTTAAAAATATGAATAAAGCCGAAAGCAGAGGCTGCGTTATATGAAGGGCACTTAAGTTCTGCCCTCATCCCCTGCAGTGCATATTTAAATGAGAGAAACGCCCCTTTCTCTCATTTAAATAGTTGTACCAGTAGTGTAAGCACTAGAAAACTGCAGCTCTGCTTCCATCTGTCTGCTAGTTAAGCTTGTTAAACAAGATTTTTTGCAGCACGTCCACCTGTTTTTAGGCAAATGTGCTGCTCTGGATCAGCCCCTGGGTGTTGTCAAATCTAAATGTGTCCATGTTTGACTCTCTTGCTACCTAATGAAGAATTTGGGAGACCTTTGCAACTACAAGGTTTTATTTTATATGAGTAATGAGAAATATGAGTGTGACATGGAAAAAAGTATTAATATAGTATGTACAGAAGTCATCATATTTTTAATCTACCAGTAATTACCATTTTAATATTTCCATCTATTATGGGTAATCTTGCTTATCATTATGTAAAGTCTGCTTATTACAACTAATGTGAATTCATGTAACTAGTTATAATTCATTATATAATGTGATTATAAACCTTATATACTTTAATTTCTTTAATTATACATTTCATTTATTTTTGTTTTAGAGTGCTTCTGAAGACACAAAGACACTCATATCAGTAAATGTTTACAAGCAAGGTAATGTCTTGACTGTTATAAAATCACAAATGATTCCAAAAACATAAAGCAATATCATAAAATATTATGTAATGCCATATACTTTCAGTTTCTCTTAGTACCAGTAAATGTTGGGGCTGGACTTCTTTTAGGTTCAGTTTAGACCTGTCACATCCATGTGAGGTGTGCAAATGAATTTACATTTTTTAATACAGAGAAAACACTTTGTTATTTCACAAAGAACACCATGGTCTAAAAGTAGAGAGATTGCAGGGAGACTGAAAAGTGGGGATGTTGCCCATAGCAACCAATCAGATTCAGGCGCTCAGTTTCATTTTACATACTGGAGAATGTGAGCTTGAATCTGCCCATGTAAGTCTTACCCAAGGATATTGGGACTGATCCAGAGTTCGGACAAAATAGGCGTTATGAAGTGTTATGAATTTACATAATTTCTGAATTCAGGAAAATGTTTGCTTTTTTTAGTTAAATGATTTTTATTAGTTTTACCATAATACAAACAATCAAAAACGCAAAAAATAGAAACCCCATAAATATATGCATAAAATCCCTACCATTCACAGTATACAGAAGTATACGCCATAACAGAAAACATGTGTTGACAAGTAAACAGGTATCAAACTGTATGACAAAAAATTGTAGTGCAGAGTACAATCCATATACCAGACAAAGTTTAGATGTCAGTATGAGAATTTTGTGCAGTTGCCGCACCAGGCTTGTGATCCTGAGTAATCTCTCCTAAATATAGACGGAGTCATTCAGAAAAACCAAATTTTATCAAATGTGTGAGGGGCCTTTTGCAGTGTATAAACATGACGCTCATGAGAAAAAGCCACATTGCTCTAGGGATATACCCAATATTTTCGGTTTATAGGTAATGAGATACAGCGTACAATAGAACATGGAGATGGATTTGTCCGTTGGTTGGTGATGAAGCCATTAACGATTTAACCAGGTCAGCTGGTTATGGAAAATGTTTGTTTTTGCATATAAAAGTAAATGCTCCTTAGCTTATGTTTCATTTCTAAATTAAAGTTGATTTAGAAAAAAAGTACATTAATTTTGCCTCAAGGTTTAAACTTGTCTCCACTCACATTGCAACACGGTTTTCCTCAGGTCTCCATTTGCTCTAGTTTTGCCCTTTAAATAAGGTGTTAGTGCAGCTCTGGATCCGCACTATTGTCTCTAATTGCTAGCAGAATAACAGCTCAGTGCTTTCAGCACCTAGGGGGGAATTCACTAAATGACGATTTCTGCAGAGATTTTATATCGTCAGCATTCGTCAGTGATGTGAAATCGTCAGTGATTGGTGATGTATAGTATTCAGNAAGTGACGATTTCTATTGACGATATGTAATGTCTGACGAATGCTGATGATATCCATTGACGAAAAAACTGGTATTCGGCAGGCGATATTGCACTAAACTGACGTATACACTGACGATTTTCATTAAAATCGTCATGTCGAATTCACATAATGAAATCACCATG
>JABWIB010000009.1:122913-151674 GCA_016617825.1 Platyplectrum ornatum | reverse complement strand
GGTTGGTAAGTTTGGTTAAGGTGTGACCAAGGTTATTTAGGACTCTTAGTTAAAAGGGGAGGTAGCCCTGCGGCTTGCCCCCGGTTGAGGCATCCCATTGTAAATGGGTTAGTCTCATTGTTTGCTTTAGTAGCAATAGGCTTAGTTGTTCATGGTCACCGGTTTATTAGGCTTAGTATAATTTAGTCGGTAAGTATAATAGGATAACGCTGACCTCCACTGCTTCGGGGGCCACCTTCCGGGGTAATCCAAATTATATAGTCACAATTAAAATCAGGCCCAATTTCATTGAAATAAACTGTGTCAAGTTATTGTGTCCAGGGAATGTGGTAAGGGGGTTGGGGAGGGAGAGACTGGTCATGTGCCGTTTGGTCATGTGCCGTTTGGCCAGAGTTGGTCATGCCCACATCTTCATGTGGTTGCCATCTGTCTGACAGCAATAGCAACAACCTATTATACCTTATTTAGATGACCTGATATCTTCAGTGAGAAAGCCTGTTTCTGAAATCAGTCTGAATGGTCAATTTTCAAAAAGCTGGCTACTGAAAGACGGTTTTCAAAGTCAGTTAAAAAGAAGGGGTTTAGCCTGGCCCTATCCGGCTTTTGATGAGTGTGAACGCTAATAGCCAGCTTTCGGGTCGCAGAATACATCTCATCTGCCTCCTCTGCATCTCACCCGGCTGTCCATCTTTCGCAGCTGGCTTCAGAGGGCTTGCGGTACCCTCTGCCTCCCACGTTGTGGACGCGCCCATCCTCAGACTCCACAGACCTGCACTGGTGCCTCTCCTTGCTGTGCACACTTCCTGTCGTGCCTCCTCCGCCTAGCAGACTGCCTTCTGCCTCTGTGGCCTAGGCTCCATTGGCATAGTGCTAGGTTGCACACTGCTGGCTCCTTCGTTGGAGTTTTCTTCCAGTACTGTGATTGCCTATACACTGCAGCTTTCATCAGTGGCTCCTGTTCCCTGTCTTTCCAGGCCTGCTCACAATACTCCAGACAGTGCTGACAGCCAATAATAGCCAGTCAAGTCCCTGCACATGCAAACCCCCCCCACAAAAATAAATAATAATAAAAAAAGTTAAAAATCAAAATGACATCACTTTTCACAACCAATAACAGCACATTTTCTGTGTAATGATCTGTACTGGTAACAAAAATCAAGGTTCAATGTGAACAGCGCAGACTTTTAAAGCCATGTTTTTAGCTAACAGTCCTATTTTTACAGCCCCATCAATTTCCGCCGGCTCTACACCCTGGGTCTAAACCTAGCTATTTCAGAGCTGGTAATTTGAACAGGGTATTAGAGAGCCATTGTAGAAGCCACTTGTCAGTTTCTGATATACAGAAACTGACAACTATGAGGTACCAAACCTATGAATACCTCTATCTCAGAAGCTCAGCAAGGCAAAGTAGTATTGTTACCAGAATAAATAAATATGACAGAATAAATACTACAATGGTAGTATTCTAACCAGAATAAATATGAAGAGAAAGAGGTTAACTTCATTTTGAAGCGTAAGTTTTATTAAGTCTTTATTATTAATGAAAAATTGTAAAAAAAATAAAAAATAAATGACAGAATTCTTGTCTTTGTGGATTATAAAAGTTATTTTTGGTAAATTAGCAGTCACTGGTGTGCTTTCTGGGTGGAATAGCCACACAGGGTCACTTTTGTTTTCTCTGTATTGTAAACCAGTCACTTCTGTGAACTCTGTATTGTGTAGTGGTAACTTATGTGCTAGCTGTATGGCATAGTATCACTTGTGTTATTTCAGCTTTTTCAATATGTGCCATTTTGTCATATGTCACTAGGAATGATTAGTCACACTAATTAGTCACACTAAAAGGCATAATGTCTCGCAATAGAGACTTAAAAGTCTCCTACTCATGGTGATGGGAACTGTTTCTATGAACATTTGCACAGTTTGCACTTTCCTTGTTTATTTTGTAGATGGTGCCACAAGAGGTGTGTATGCTACTACCTGACTACATGCAAACAATACTAAAAATATTTCATATAAAAATAAATGAGGAAATTGCTTTTTGCAAATGAATAGTGTGTATTTCTTCATTTTTATTAGATTTGATTTTAGTAATAAATACATTTCCTGCATTTAATATATTTTGTGTTTAGTTTTTTGTTAGTTCTAAAATTAATTTTCCTCAATTTATGTTTAGCCCTTAGGAAAGAAACAAAGAAGCCACATTTAAGAACCACAACAAGAACATTAAAACCAAAACCGGGTACATTTCATTTAATAGTTTTTACTCTTTAACATACAATATAAAACCTTGGGACAATAATATGAGCACTTTTTTTGCCAGTTGTGTTAAAGTGCTTTTAGGATGCATATGGTGAGGAAGGAGAAAGATGCCTGGGGTGTGTGTGTGTGGGGAGGGGGTGGTAAAGAAAAACATGCATACAAAAAGGAAGTTAGGGAAAAGAGAAACATGCATTGTAGGGAGCTAGGAAGATGCATATGGTTTTGGAGGGGAAAGATGTATATAGATGATTGAGATGCATAGGGATGGACTAAGAAGGGAAAGGTACATATGGCAAGGGGTTAACACAAGATCATTCATGGAGTATCTTATAGATGTATAGCCAGCATAAGGGCATACCCCCCCAACTGTCCTGCTTTTGGGGGACTGCCCCGCTGTCCCTCCCACCAACCAGTTTGTCCCGCTATGGGGACATGGGCAACATGCCCAACTTCCAATCTCACTGCAATCTCACCGCTTAGTAAATTTAGGCCCTTGAATCTGATTTTTTTTTAATTTCCATGCAGTCTCCATACTTAGTAAATATAGGCCTCATAGAGCCGTGTATAAAAAGCATTTTAGGTACCGTAAGCAACGCGAAAAACCGCAGCATCCGTTTTTTCAAGTCTTAATAAACAACTGAATTGGCCCCATAAAGTTATCCTGCTGAACATCCAATAATCAGGTGATATGCCCAATAATGATTAGACACTATGCTGCATTAACATACAATACACACAACGCTTGTTTAATAACACAGCAGGTGTGGACATTATGGGAACGAGTTATATTAGGTTTCTAGGCTTATGACAGGGAAGAAACAAATTGTTTACTTAGCCCTCTCTGTGAGAAGACAAAGCTGATCTGGAGGATTTCCAATATGGCCATATTTCATTACAGATATTTTTCATGCAGCCTCTTCACAGCTGTGGAAACTTTGGCACGGTATTTAGGTACTTTCTTGTATTATCTGGCTCTCTCTTCCTTTTAATAATAGCTCAGTTATTAAATCAAAACTGTCATATAATAGTTCTGTGATAACTTTTATCATATGTGCTTAAATCATTGTACAAGAATAAATTATTTGGTGCTAAAAGGAAATTATGAGTAATTTTTGTAAATATACCATTATATATCGTCATTGAAATCATATTTGTATGAACTAATATATTCATTTAAATCTGTGTTTTGCTACAGGAAAAATCAACACAAATTAGTTTGTACCATTCAGAGTAACATTTTTAAATATAATTCCATCTATTCTTCTACTGGCTACATATTTCACAGATTCATATTTGTTACCTCCTTTGAACATGTTATTTATTTGGTACTATTTACATACTATTTATCGGTTAGGTATGTTGAAAATTCACAAAGAATTCTTTTACAGTAGAAGTAGTTTGTTGTGTTGCAGTCAGGGTCACATTGACACATATTAATCCCAGAGGCTCCAAGATGGAGCCCAGCGGAAAAAGATCTTTTATTGAATTAAGTCAAATAGCCATTGATTCAAAACCTTGGGTGATGTTACATAAGGCAAAAAGTAAAGTAAGGCAATATTTCCCCACTGGTCTCTTGTGAGCCTTCACATTTACCTCATTATTTTAGGAATAATTTAGAAGTAGCCACTCCTATTACAGTCAAGGCTGTGTAGCAGACACCACACGCTCTTCATGCAGATTTAATTTCTGAAATGAAGGCTACACGTACAGTGAACTTCCAGGCCTAAATTTACTAAGCAAGGAGATCACGAGGAGATTGAAAAGTAGTGATGTTGCCCATAGCAACCAATTAGATTTGAGCTCACATTCTCTAGTATGTAAAATGAAACTGAGATCTTAATATACCCCAGCAAACTTTGAGCAGTTAAATCAAAATAGAAATACAATTTATAAGATGCTGCCTTTTTATATTTTGGTCATTGCCCACAGTGCACAATTACCAGTAAGTACTTAAGTCTAGGGTATATTTACTAAGCTGTGAGATTGGAAAGTGGGGAAGTTGCCCATAGCAACCAATCAGATTCAAGGTCCCAGTTTCATTTTACACACTGAAGAATGTGAACTCAAATCTGATTGGTTGCTCTGGGCAACATCCCCACTTTTCAATCTCACTGCAATCTCACGGCTTAGTAAATATACCCCTAGGATTACTAATGCACCACACTATGCATTTGAACTTACAATCAAAGATGTAGGGGATTTTGCAGGGATTTTGCTGGGGATTTGAAAAGTGGGGATTTTGCCCATGGCAACCAATCAGATTCGAGTTCTCAGCTTCATTTTACATACTGGAGAATGTGAGCTCAAATCTGATTGGTTTCCATGGGCAAAATCCCCACTTTTCAAATCCACAGCAAAATCCCTGCTTAGTGAATTTAGGCCGTAATGTCTTCTCAAGATTGCTGGGATCCTCCTGCCAAGTAGATGTGACTTTAAGCCACATGAGCATCTCTCTGAGCACTCCAAACAGACTAACGTACTACTGGACTTACGGTCACAAAGCAGGAATTGGCAAAATCATGTTAAATTGCAGGGAAGTAAAATAAAGGATATTTTTGTATTTTGCACACAGATACTGACCAGTGCTACATTACACTGTTATTACACTTGGTCTAGGAAATCTACATTTCAACTAATAAAATTTACCTCTCCTGCAATTCAACATGGATTTGCCCACATTTGCCCACTTCCGCTCGTAAGTTCAATAGTATGTAAGTTTGGATCCAATCCTGAGAGAGGTTCTCTTCCAGCACAGACAAACTAATACTCTCCTAGAAGCATAGTTGGTACTTTTTAGAAGCTCCTGAAAAGGGGTATCCAGTAATTGTATTCCATGAGAAAGTGACTTGGTTACATTTGGAAGTGGAAAGAATCAGACCCTGGTTGAATTTTGCCCACCTTTGATCTAGTAATACATTTAAAAAAAAAAGGCGTAGCTTAAAAATAATCTAACCATGTGGAAACACAATTCTGTAAATGTTTGTTATTATGCAGTTTTTACATTTATACTTTTCCCAATGTGGATTGTAAATGTGTGTCTAATATATACTAACTGAGGTTAAACAGTTTTTCTGTTCACACTGCACTGCGTTAATCCTGGATCATGTTCTGACGACATGGGTCAACCGCAGTGTGAATGGTGCCTCTGAAAAATAAAACAGGGTTATTCCTGGGTTATTTTTGGCTCCAACCAGGGTTATCCACAGTGTGAATGGGTAGACCCGGGTTTTTCAGGATCTGCAAAAAATAGGACAAAAAACATTAGGAAAAAAAGAAGATTTATACATATAGAAGAAAAATCCCAGATCTGTGGAGCATTCTAAACACTCCCTGAAAATGTTGATAGGTAGGTAACCTGGTAAAAACCCAGTTTCAAAAAGTCAGGTTATTGCCGGATAGGTAATATGAATATGGTATCATCTGTCTTATTTTTGTGATACAAATTTATTGCAAGTGTTATTAATGAAAGGAAAATAAATCACCTACTCAAAAAATGCAAGGCATTCATCCAATGTGAGATATTCTTATTATGATGTCTCCAATGATTGAAAGACAGCAATTGTGTGTCAAACAATAGAAGCCTATTTGTTCATTTCAACTAATCTATTATTCCTTTGTTTCCCAATTAAATTACAGATCTGGTTTAAAGGTCAAATAAAAATTTTAAATGGTTGCTAATCTTCATCATATTACACCATTGTTAAACTTTTTACAAGTAAAATAAACATATGTTCCCAAAATGTAAAACACTAACATCTTGTAGTTATTGTGCATGTACTAGTATTATAAATGTGATGTTTTATATCTGAAGAGACACTGGACCTGATTCAAAGTTTTTAGTGGCCGCAGCGATCGGCCGACATGTCCCTGCGATTCAGAGCTGCATGTTTCTTCTGAAATATCCAGCTCAGAATCACGCGTGGGTAAAGGGGTATGCCATTTGGTAGCCCCTCGATAGCGCAAAGACTGCAGCATACGCTGCACACATGCGCCGATTTTAATCAGAATGCGCCGCTTTGACTCTGATCTACACTATCTTTGTCAGCTATAGTAAATCTCTTGTTGTCAACTTGCTTATAGATAATTCCTTCAGAATTGACTAGATTAGACATTATTGTATTTGGTTAGGGTTTTATGTATTTGGATTAAAAAAACTGTTTTAATTAGAATATACATAGACATTTAGCACAATTATAGGGAAAATGTGTAAAGCTGGCCATACACTAGAACGATTATTGTTACAATTCACTATTTTTTATGAAATGGAACAATAATCTTTCTAGTGGGTGGACAGATATATTTCCAACAGATCAGATAATCAGATCAGATAATCAGATATTTCAGAATTCTCGAATGATATTGTCCCGGAGGGGCGATTTTGTGCAGTGTGTTGGCAGGATCTCATTATTGGACCCTGTACCCACACCCCACTCACATATTTGCCCTATTATAATCACCCACCCTCTGAGGACACTTACCTGCTGCGGGGGTCTCGTCCTGTGCTGCCAGCTATCAGCAAATTAGAGCAGAGATAGACAGGAGGATCTTGCAGCCAACCTGTCAATCACAGTATGCCCTCCCTCCCTTCTCAGCACTGATTATTGCTGCAGTAATTGGTGGTAATAATCTGGACATTTTCCAAGAGAAACGTGTCCTGATTATTGCCATCTCCTGCTGGTAGCACAGATCGTACTTAAGCTAAAGCTTTTTTTAGTTTTGGAACTGCTATGTCAGGAGCCAGGAAAAGAGTGGATCCAGTTTGAGTAATGAGTGACAATACCTGTAAGGCAATTTGCATTCATTCACAACATAGGCCTTTTAAGGCCAAGTTGGGAAAATACACCTCCCCCTTAATATTCCTTCCAATTTGACTGGGCAAGGAGTACCACATGATCATACAGCATGTGTAGAATGTCTAAGCTTTCTCTTCTTTTGGAACTGCCATAAAAAAAATGTAAATAGTTGACTTATGTAGGTCACATGCGTAAGTTAGTTTGTGGTGCATAAGTAAGTCTGTAGTTCACATGCAGAGTACAAAAAATTCTCCACATTTTGGGTTTGCCCTGCTCACTATACACACAAAATATCTATCCATGGTGGGTGAGCATAGTTATGGTAAACATATAGTAAAGGCACTTAGCATGTGTATTTTGGCAGCATATACAAAAGGGTTTCTGATAGTGTAAAGGGATTTCTCTACTATATTTAAATGAGATTGTGTGTGTTTCGTAGCAGTCTGAAGATATATTGCCATTTGTTCCTTTTATAACTTTACCAGCACAGGGTAATAGCTGGATCTGAACGAATGTTGTACATTTAAACACAGCCGTGTAACTTGCAGTATTTTGCACATATATTTTTTTAAAACATTGTAGATTTTTAGGTGCTTTTTATTTATTTTTTATAGTTTTTTTTTTTTTTAAATCTTGTTCATTATTTCACTTTTTTATTATATTTGGTTAGCATTTAAATGTTACATTACTCTTCTTACATTATTTGCCAGTGCCTTTTATTTGCATGCACTGCCTTGGAAAAATTGGGACCACCTGTATATGTCTGTACTGAATTGTACCCCAAAGTTGTTTATTAATGAAAAAAAACTTGTATAATGTAAAAGTATTGTTCCCATTGAAATAGCTTTTTGTGGCAGCTGTTTGATTTATATTTAACAATTGACTTAATAATTATTTATGAAAACGCCCTGCTCTTTCTTAGAAGAATATGTAACCATCCAAGAATTGTATTGCAAACAGGAAGTCTTTAAAGTACTTTTAATTTTCAATTTTCTTTTATATTTTAGTTTCCAAAGTTACAGATTTCCCTCCAGTCACTAAACCAACAGGAAAACCAGATGAAGAGCCAGATCCAGGTAATAACCTCACTTAAATTTTTCCTTTTTAGACAATTTGTATTGTATTGTTTCCATAACCTTTATATTATGTTAAGTATGTAAATGCTTACATGTAAATGTTAATTGTATTGTTTTCTTCACAGTATTAATGCATATAGTTTTTGTGCTTGTTTTGTTTTAATGTTGACTTTATATTATTGACTTTTATATTATCATATTGACTTCAGTTAATATATGTTTTCTAATGTTATCTTTACAGGACCAATAAAGTAATATTTTGTTGTTAATGTCACAATCACAATTTCAATTTTCTGTAGCAGTAACAAGCCGTCCTATTGTGGAATCTTTCACTCCAGACTCATCAGCTGGTACCCTAGAATGGGTCAGAGCGACCATGGGTAACATTATTTCCATGATTGTTGCCATCATCTCCTTCCTTTGCAAAGTTTATGTGGTTCATTAAACAAATGGCTTGTCTTTTTAGGAAACCATGGCTGAACTCTGTAATTCCTTCAGTGTCATTTGTTGCGTTTCACAACAATTCATACTCTTTATCTATTGCTGACCTCCATTCTTTTCATTTTGAAATCAATCATCGGCCAATGATCTCACTGCACTGCATGTTAAAATCACTCTATTTTATTTTCTAGCTTTTGAGTATTTCTTTGGCCCATAAACTATGTATTCCATTCCAGCTATAGAATGCAATAACTTTATTTTTATTGTTATGACTTTAATTCTAAATTTTAGGTTTTATCTCTCTCTCCATCACTCACTCTCTCCCTCTCTCTGTTTTCTGGAGAACTGCATGATCAAATCTGGAAGATAGGTAACAAATATTGGGCTACAGGTTGTGTAAAGCTAACACTTTAACATTCTACAATTATTGGACTAATTAATTAGCTTTAAAAACTTTATATAGTGTATATGCTGGACTATTTATCCAGTATATCCTATAAGAATGGCACCAGGTGTTTCTGCATTCTTTGCTATTCTGAAGTTACATATTTTTTTTAAATGTAGTATTGGTTTTCTTATGATAGTCATCAATACAATAACGCATTAGTAATTTCATATATCTGTCTCAGTCATAAATATGGTTACTTTGGAAATGTGAGTTACAGTAGAGATATCTTTAAGACCTCATGACCTCATGCTTTATATCATTTACAGTTTTAAGCAGCTTTTGCAAGACCATGATCTGCTTCTTTTTTTGTGCATAATTACTCAAATTATATAGTGTGGGATTGTCCTTCAATTGTGACAGTCTGGCAACTTTAGTTTAGGCATTATGAAGCATTCAAAGAGTTTGCACTAGGACTCAATAAATAACCCATTCCCAACCACACTGCATAATTGGGGAAAAACACTTCCATGCAACAAAAATGATTTCATTACAATAATCAAATCAAGCTAGACTTTATTCTATAAAAAACCCCTTTTGTTACAAAAATAGAGAATTGTTTTCTGTAAAATAAAGTAATATGTCACTATCAATTATATATATATTTTTTTTGACAAGGATTGGAAAACTCATTCAAATGTTACTATTTGACCTCATCCATACAGACTTTTTTTTAACTAATTTATATAACCATAGACTTTTGGCTTGGTCAAACAGTATTTTACATATTGCAATATTTCTGCAATAATATATGTGCTTTTGCCAATACCTTAAGGTTAGCTTTATGTTTTTCTAATGCAGTCTCCTCTTCTATTTAGTTTATTATTTTTTATTTTATTTTTTAAGCTATAATTTTTTTCAACTTTTAATGGAATTCATGGCTTCCTGTCTACTTTTGAATGACATTGCATGAGCATAAAATCTGTGTGCTCTTTCTATGAAATATTTGTAAATGTATTATAACGCTTGATGACTTTTTACCCATACTGTGATATTCTGGAGACTCAATAACGGATTTGTCAAGTTGTGTTGAACACCATTTCAAATAGCTAATTCTAACATTTTAATATTTATTGACCGAATCCAGACTTAATGTGGGTGTTTTCTGGTGTTTGAATATGGAAAATGCCAGAATTTCATGAGCACACACGTAAGGTTTCCAACACAGATATGAACCCTGAGGATTTACAATTTGCTGGAAGCCTTTCTGTCGACAGGGTGGGTTGCTGAACATAAAGTCAGATGACTGACTTAAATGGAGATAGAAATTTAAAGATAGTGTAATGTATCCCCTTACATATCCAAAAGTTAGAATGATACAGGGATCTGGCTGCTCCTCAGCCACTATACTTCAAGCTCTAAGCTCAGTAGGAGCAAAGGTCAGTATCCAGTCCTATGTCTTAGGTGGTCTTATCTGAATTGATTAGTGAAGGATATAACTTCTTTCTGTATATATATATATATATATATATATATATCACAACATAATTGCAACTAATGGACCAACTTAATCTTTATTTGTACCCACAGTAACTCATCCATATGTTCAAGTTACTAATATTCCAGCTGAACCTTCTGTTACCCATGGAGATTCAACATCTTTTGGTAATAATTTATTGTTCTAAATTTGATCACTTGGACTGCTTACAACAGCTTTTTTTTTCTATAACATACTGTTTCCTGGTGCTGGCTGAGTAAAAACTAGCGTTTGCATTTTAATTCCATTATAAATTGTTACTGTTGCTTTATATTATGTATATGTTTCCAATTTCTTGCCGATTTCCTATACATTGAATTGAAGCTTTAGTTCTGGAAGCTATTGTTGGTGGCTGCCCTAGTACCAGTTATTAGCAGCGAATTATATGGTGCAAAATAGAGCTTTTATTTTATATTTAAAAAATTTGGTTTTGGTGACTGTTGTGGCTAGTGCCATTATAAAAGCTTTTGCTTTCGTTTTTTATTCTTGGGGGCACTGTGAAGCATACATTTGGTGCAATGGGAGAAATGACAGTAATGGGAGTATGCTTACTTAGGAAAATGGGTGCACTGGGTTGTATACTTACATGTGAAATTGGGAGCACTGGGAGGTATANATACAGGCCCTATAGTTTTTTTTATACGTAGCATAAAGGTAAAAAAAAATGATATATACAGTGTTATCTTCATTTTAGATGTCAGAAGGATTTGGCAGGTCCCAAAGTTTTCTTTTCTGGGGAAAATGGGTCCAAATGGCTCTTTGAGTGTTTAAGATTGCCTACCCCTGATCTAATTCATGTTATGGTCAGGTCTTCCCTTTCCCTCTCTCCTCAAACCATTAGACGTTCTAAGTTATAGTTAGAGACTACAATTGTGCAACAAGTGAATCTGCATATTTTGCAACAAAGACATTTCTTGCTGCACTGAATCTTCCAATGGATACAATGGTTTTTACAGAACATGTTCGTAAAACAGTTGCTACATTTTTCATCTATATTTTATTTCTAATATTATACTTTTATTTTCATATATATATATTTTTCATAATGTAAATTTCTGAGATAAATGTATAATTAGCTATCTATTTGGGTCATTTGAGATTAAATATTTGTCTGTATACTTTTCTCATGTTGTGTGTTTATAGTGAAACTGCATTGCCAAGTAATGCTAAGTAGTTCACATGGGGTTATTTGTGACATTTATTAATTAAAATAGTTTTCTAATGGATAAGTACAACAGACCTTATTTAACATATAATGTAGCTATTGCTTATGGGTTTTGAAAACGCCAATTTGAATACTTTAGCAATACATATATTAAAGCAGTACATTTTCCAGGAAGCTGTAACATCACTGTTCTGTAACTCTAGGTCTGATAATAGCTACAGTTTAATTTATGTGAATTTATACTTACATTTGACCCAAACTAGTTTTCTTAATTATTTTCCATTTAATATAGTGTGCATATATACTTTAAATGGTGTTATGTACATTATGTACTATTTATGCAAAGTCTTGTATCACTGACCTACATCCATCTGTTTTTCATAAGGAAGCGCATCATGAAAGCACTCTACACATGTGCAAAACAGGAGTAAACGCAAAACTTCTGACTTATGGCTACTCATGTGCCTGCGTCAGCATCTGTGGCTGTGCTAGTGGAACGGGATGTTCCACAACGTTGTATTTAGAATGTGGACATTTAGGTGCTTCTGTTAGGTGCAGTAGCAGGTTGCAGTCCCTGTCTGTGTGAGGAGGTCATCTTCTATGAATAAATGGCCCTAGCTTTTATATCAATTGTGTCCTACACGTGTAAATAATGTATTAATGTTTACACGTGTAGGACACAATTCTGAATTATCATTCATTCACTGATAAATAGCAACATATTGCAGCATATTGCAGAATATATATATATATATATATATATATATATATATATGTATATATATATATGTATATATTGAAGCAAATTATGCTGTTCATTATATATATATATATATATTATATACATACTTAGGATTAGTTTAACATTTGTTCATAGAAATAATCTTCTATATATAAACATATTCCATAGTTTGAACTTCGTTTTGCATATGACCTTATAAAACAAATGTAATTGTGTTTGAGGAATTTTCCAAAGCAGAAGAGCCACAGACTAAGCTTAGCAATTATATTGTTTTGTGTTATAGCTATTATCTTTTCACTCAAGTTTATTTTAGAGAACATGGGCTTTAAAGTTGTGTAGTAGAACATAAACAGACGTCAAACTACGTTCACTCTTGTTTTAGTAATTTTTGTAAAATAAATTCAATTGGAATCCAATTTGGGGCTGTACAGCCAGAGCAGAAAAATGCGCAAATGAAATAAAAAATGGAATTAAATGAAATAAAAACATTCACATTGTAAATTGCATACATATAATTTATACAAATGTATTGTACAGACAATTCAGACAAATATAAATCATTGTCAATGTATCAAGAAGATAGTTCGCAATATTTGGAGCCAGCTTTGTAAGAAGGAACACTGTTATTTATTAATTGGCATTTAAACTTTTTGAAATGGCGTTCGCAGTCCTGCGTCAGCCTCCACATGGGGATTATTGAACCTTACAGCTTTTAGAGGTTTCCCATGGGAAGATATGCAGATTATTTCAGTTGCAATACTTTGTTTTGCAATATTGGTTTTACACAGTGGTTTTGGTTCAGGTAACACAGGTAAATCGATCTAATTTACAACTTTTCTAGATTAAAACTCTGGATCATTTCCCCAGGTTTCACATATCTCAATCTGTGGATGTAAATGAAGTAAAGGTCTCTAGTCATATTGGTGATTGTTCTCACTTGTTCCAGATCTCTCAGACAAGATGTGGGGTGTTGGAAGGGTGATTGAATTCATGCCATCATTATTCTAAGTGCTCTACTACACTATAGAATGGAACCAAGATCTTGACGTATTCCTGACTTTCTCACATGAGGAAGTTGGGCAATTTTACTTGAAGTGTGCACACGTTGGTACTGCAGGGTCCCACAGATCGGGATCCCAGCAATTCTATTGGTGGTTTAGGTATTTGTTTTGACTTACAGGGCAACTGTAGTGCGGGGAGCCCAACCGAGCTGCAGCCAAATCCCTGCACTACTACAACTGACTTTCAAGCAGCAAGAACAAGTACCTGAGCCACCAATAGAGCTGCAGGATCCAGATCTGCAGGACCCTGCAGTGCAAGCTGCATGCATGCCAAATGAAGCATAAAAGCTCTTTGGCTGCCTAGCAGATAGAACATTTGACCTGAGCAATCAATTAAAATTCAGGGTTTCCAAACTAGCTACAGAAGAAGCAGATATTAGGGCCCCAGAAAATCACTACAGAAGTTCACTGGGGCCCTATAGTAACTGGTTAGAAGCATGACCGGCAGTGTGATAGTTGGCCCCTGTGTGCGAATAGGCCTTGCACCAGCCACACCGCCAGTAGTTCTACCCCTGCATATAAATCCTAATATCCAAGAAAAAAGCTTTGAATGTGCAGAGTAGCGAGCTAAGTGTTCCCTAGTGTTGATGATAAAGTGCATATAGGACATACATTGTTATGATATGTTGTATAAGTCTAGATGTGATCCACCGCTGTATGTACCTCATAAAAAGAAGAAGAAAACGGTTTAGGAGCAATATCTAAACATAAAACAGTATTTAATATGTATGGACAATAAGATAGTTAAGTTAAAATGTACAACATATAAAACATATAAAATAAACACTAAAACAAGGCACTCGTACCCTAAACGCGATATAGTCCAGAGAGCTGCATACGTGAACCGCGGTGAATGGCTGTCAGGGCCCGGGACAGCTTAGATGGAACGGTCCGCCTGAGCACGCTGCTGCTGGAAGTCTGGTGGAAGTATACACGTGGGTGGAGGCTGTAGTGCGGGACAGTCTGGTAAATCTGACGCGTTTCGGGGAATAACTCCTCCCCCTTCTTGCTCTGTCCCGCGCTACAGCCTCTACCCACGTGTATACTTCCACCAGACTTCCAGCAGCAGCGTGGAATCGCTAATATGTATTACATAATATGTATATGTCATAATTTTAGGTGCAGTAATATGTTGTATGTGGCAGGTTCTCTTTAAGCAATCTATGAACTTTGATCTATTGTAGTTTGAATCTATTGTAAAAAAGACTTTTGTCAGTGATTTCTAGCCACAACCAGTAAATATATTATGGTTTTCATCTCTGCTGATAATAGATTCCAAACCAGAAAAACCTCAAACTAGATTGAGTAATAACTTTGTTTATTTTACTTCAGTCAGGATATGTAATGAAAACAGTCAGTTAAAATTATGTCATTTTGTTATTGAAAATGAACTTTGATTTAAGACCAAAATAAAAAAGCTGGTAAATTTGGATTTAAAGTTAGAAATGAGGTATATGACTCTATAAGCAATACACATAAACAGTAATAAAGAAATTTAGTTTACTGGTAAAGTTAAAATTTTGAACATTTGCAAGCTTATCAATTTAAAGAGTGCATTACAACACCTCTCAACAACAAGTTCCCTGGCCCTCATTTAAATTACTGTACATTGCCACCACTTTTTTAGGCTCACCAAAGGCCAGATTCAGATTTACACTCTCTTGACCTACACTCATGACTTACACTCTCATGAGCAAAACCATGTTGAATTGCAGGGGAGGTAAATTGAATTAATTGCAATCAGTATTAGGGGTATATTTACTAAGCAGGGAGATTGCAGTGAGATTGAAAAGTGGGGCTGTTGCCCATAGCAACCTATCAGATTCAAGCTCTCAGTTTCATTTAACATACTGGAGAATATGATCTTGAATATGATTGGTTGCTATGGGCAACATCCCCACTTTTCAATCTCACTGCTTAGTAAATATACCCCTTAGAGTTGAGAGATGTTTCCTAGCACAAGTCTAATAACAGTGTAACTGTAAAACTGGTCATTATCTGTGTGCAATAAGCAAATATAAAGCATTTTCCCTGCATGGAAACACTAACATTCATTTTACTGCCCCTGCAATTCAACATGGTTTTGCCCATGAGAGTGTAAATCTGAATCTGGCCCCCAGAGCCTGAGAGTAATAGCAAAAACAAGTGCCCATAAAGAAATATCATGTTTCAATGTAAATCATGTTTTATTAGAAATAAATATACAAAATAATTTTTTTGTCTTATCAGTTGCAAAAGACAGTAGGACATAATTTAAAAGAATTCTTTTCATATAACATGTTTATAAAATGGGATATTATTTAGTCCAATAGGATTTACAAAATAAAACTAAGGCACTCAATCCAAGCTATTCTTTTCCTAGGAATATTTGTTTAAAATGAAGAAAGGAATGTCACTGGGTAGTGTTTGGCCTGTTACTGTGACCAGTACTAGTTGTATTATATTATTGTATTATATGTCGGGCCATGGTTATTTACAATTCTGAGAGAGTATGGTTCCCAGATATGTAGTTGACTTTCATGAATTTCAANTATAGCTGGCTGTTGTAGATAATTTAAGTGTAACAGAGACATAGGCCTAAATTCACTAAGCAGGGAGTTTGCAGGGGAATTGAAAACTGGGGATGTTGCCCATAGCAACCAATCAGATTCCAGCTTACATTCTCCAGTAAAATAAAACTGAGAGCTCAAAAATTATTGATTGCTATGGGCAACATCCCCAGTTTTCAATTCCCCTGCAATCTCCCCGCTTAGTGAATTTAGGCCATAGAGGGGTACATTATGAAAAAATGTATGAGTATGATCTAAATAAGCTTAGAATCTGGTTTTCTGTAGGATTTACGTACTTTTCTCTAGAGAGTATGGGACAATATATAATTGTGCTGCAAAATGTTATTATTTACAGATGTTTTCTGTTTCTTAAAGCATTTTTATCTTCTAACAGTATCCCCTACAATTGTACCAGTTCCATTTACAAATGAACCTCCTACTGAACAGCCAGAGACTATACCTGGTAAATAAAGAAGCTTAGTTAACCCCTCACAGCTACATTTAGTTGCTTTCACATTGTGGCCTTCTCACAGCTATAGTCAATGATGATATGCTCTTAAAATGCTGTAGTAATGCATAGTACATAGCACACTGTGGCATTAGTTGAATTGCACTCATCCAGTAATGCTTTTTGATTATGTCTCTTTAGATAATCTGATACAATATTTTATATAAATACTTATATTTTTATACTTAAATAGTTACTTATTTTATGTTGTACATTCTATTACTGATTCAGTAGCTCTCATAAATTGTGATTGTTTTTTTTAGCAATTGAAAAACTGGGCACTTACATGCCACAGGCAATGACTGTCCCACAAAGATTATATGGTAATTTTTTTTTCCAAAGTAAAATGTCAGTGTGTTATAACTCACAAAAAAAATATTACAGTGTATTATAGTATTTATAGTGTTCACTATGGGACTGAACCAGAGATTGGGTGTTCGGGAATAGAAGCGCCCCTTTTATATTTGGAAATGGGTGCTTTGCCCCCTTGCCCTCCCCCTATGGTGTAGACCTGGGCAAAACCAACATTGAACTGCTGTGGCAGGAAAATTAAACTATGAAAACAGTTAAAAGGTTAATTTACTAATTAAACATAATTATATGAATTATATAAATGTACAGGTTAAGACAAATTATATACCCTTGTATTACAAGTTTGATTGAGTTAATTGTAATCAATTAACTGATTTCCTTCCATTTACCTTCTAGAGATAATTGCAAAACTTTGTACATTGATGATTACTCTTGTTGCTAGATCATTTTCTAATGTGATCTAATTTTATCCTGAAAGGTGTATTCATAACAGTTCTGTATTCTTATTTATATATTTACTGTATTTTTTTTACATGTCTTTTTCCTATTTCAGTATTGGCTCTGTAGATAAAATGACATTATCATTTGTATCATCTGCAGACGTTACTCTAGTATATAGCACGTTTTTCCTTAGCAGGACATTTGAGTGTGTGATAATCCATGCTAATGTATTCCGACAAATCCGTAATTAAGACGAATAACACTTCCAAAAATTAAGGATGGTTTAATATACATTCTCTCACTTTGAGATCTAGACTTCTGTATCTCTGCAAATTTTGTAGCTCTTGAGCTTTAAAACTTGAGCTAGACCCTGTATGTTGGTTGTCCTTAAAGTGGAATTGGTTATAATGTGTAGGATAGTCTGTATGTTGGTTGTCCTGAAAGTGGGATTGGTTATAATGTGTAGGATAGTCTGTACTCTGTCTATCACATAACTGAGACGTCATAAAAGGGTGGCTGCATTTGCCTCAGCAAGTATTCCTCTACTCGCAAGCCCCCAATCCACCAATGCCATCTCCTTGCATGAATGGTGTAAAGCTTTTATTGTGGGGGCCTGTGTGTACTGTATTGTGTACTGTTGTTAAGTACATCCAAGACAGCTTATGGCATTTAGATCATTAGTTCTGTATCTGTAGTTTTTTCAGCCAAAAACACTGTAAAGATGGTGTATATATATGGTATATATAATTAAATGCTTCAAGCAAATATAACATAAACTCCCTTTAAAAACCAAGGCTGTCTCTACATATGAAAAGGTTTGGGTTCAGGTGATTTTGTAAAACTAAAGTTCACTAATAGTTTTATTAGATTGTTATGTAAGTGTAATGTGATAAGAATCCAATTTTGCATTTCTATTCTTTGAATAGCAGCAGGAAATCAACCATTATCCACTGATGTACCACAACAGAGTGCTGATTTACCTCTCACAATGCAGAGAACAGCTTATGGTAACCTGCCATTCTGATTCAACTTTTGCTTGCTTGACTGGTTTGCAAAAGATATATTTATTTACAGTAATCTGAAGTGCATTTTTACAAGCATATACGTTCTGTAAATAATTGTGTTCATGTGTTCAGCACTGGAAACACTCTTGGATAACACATGTATTCAAAGCTATTTGTATGGAACTTAATGTAACAATATTTGCATAATCAGCCTGTTTTATCAATGCCACATTCAGTATGAAAATGGTTATATGGTTTCAGCGGTAGGATCCTTTTATTTTCGTTATTATACTAGGTCCATGGATAGAGGCACATCTGCCTCTAAACCTCTGGTGACCAGTTGTTAAAGTCAAGAACTTTATACAAGAATGTGATTTTACGTTTACAGTTAAGGGGCTATATATTTAAGCTAAGGATCATTATAGTTGCAAGTAGTTTATGGTCACTCAGTGTCTAATTTACTGTATTGTGTTTTGCTAAAATGAATAATAAATAATTGTCCAATTTATGGGATTGTCTTTAGTTTCACCATCCTCCGCTACTCCAGATGTAGCAATGAAGGCAACTTCTGTCCCTGCTGGACAACTAAGCTTCACACATGGTAATGTGTAAAAAACCAGCTGATAAATGAATGCTTTAAAAAAAAAAAAAAAATTGCTGAGTACAAGGTTGTGGTTGTCATCTACTTGAGAATTAATTAGCAATTAAGTCGTTTTTAATTTTCTTCTGTTGAAAGATGTTTTGTAATACAGGATTTTTTTTATGTAACTGTTAGGAAAAGGCTGGCCTATGGGCATAACAAACCCATAGACAGGTTCCTTTTTACCTGATTCAGTTATGCTTTTTCAGCAGGTATACATCCATTGTCAGCTTTTGTCTTGCAAGAAAATACTCACATACCATTTAGAAAGCACACGCCATCTTTAGGTAACAACAATATCTTGAAATAGTTGATTCTTGATTTAGTTATTATTATTATTATTATTATTATTATTATTATTAGCATTATCATTTCTGGACTAAAAAGTATTTATTTAATGTTTTTTGTATTTGTATATGGCAAAACTCATAATTGATTGGATCAATTGATTGAATTGAAAGGATTCTATCTTTGCATAAGTTTTCAGTGTAAGTTTGTTTATTCCAGCACTATGGGCCAGATTCAGAACTTTTGGCACTCATGACTAAATCTAGCCATACACTATGCTAATACATTGTTTCAATTGACCAGCTTTAGTCAAGAGTGGGCAAAACCATGTTGAATTGCAGGGGAGTTAATTTTAATTATTTGCCATCAGTACAGTATTACAGGTGAGAGATGATGTTTCCTAGCACAAGGCTAATAACTGTAACAGTAACACTGGTCAGTATCTGTGTGCAAAATGCAAAACTAAAGTATTCTCCCTGCATGCAAACACTGACATTCATTTTACCTCCACTGCAATTCATCATGGTTTTACCCACTCTTGACTAAAGCTGGTCGATTGGAACAATTTATTGCAAAGTGTATGGCCGCTATATATTACTTTACTTGTATTTAAACTAATAATCCTTTTCTGTATGCCCGCTATAGTCAAGTATGGGTAAATGGGTAAATGTTGAATTGCAGGGAGGTAAAATGAATGTCAGTGTGTGCTTGCAGAGAGAATACTTTAGTTTTGCATGTTGCACACAGATACTGACCACCGTTACTGTTACACTGTTATTAGTGCTAGGAAACATCATCTCTCACCTGTCATTTTTGGCAATATTGCAATGTTTGCCATTTCAGATAATCATTAACAATGTTTAACGTGTTTTTTTTAAAACTTTCTACACACACTGTGTGTGTAATCAAATTAAAAGCAATTATTGGACAGTGTGTAGAAATAATCTATTTTTCTATGAACAATAAAACATAGAAAAATATATAATTTGTTTACCCTACTTTTTCAACACCCATTAACGATAATTGCGTAGTGTGTGGACTAGGTGTATCTGCGATTATTGACTTGTCATGAGTGCCTCATTATTATATTACATTAAAGATTTAAAATGTATGTACCTCTGCATGCTGCATATTGTTTACTTGCTGTATTTTTATATTAATGATATTGGTAAATCACTAGTTTGGCCATCACTGGACTTTCATCTCCTATGAGGGCAGCATGGCAATAGTATGTAGTAATTCTGTGAAAACAGAATTGTTTGTTATGTGATGGTTAAATAGCTCCTAATAGTCAGGGCTGCCAAGAGAAATTCATTCATACGTAATAATTGCAAATTGTTTCACGTCATGAATGTGTTCATGCCATTGGAGACATAGCTTTGCCCCCTTAAATGCATACCTATTGTTGTAAATAGATATGCATTTAAATATTGTTGTTAAATTGTAAAGCGCTACGTAATCCGATGGTGCTATATAAAAACCTGTTAATAAATAAATAAAGACCTAGTAGATTTAAAGCACTAGACTAGCAGAAATAAAAATATGTCTTATTATAATATATATATATATATATATATATATATATATATATACCCACATAAGAGTGAACCTCATAAAGGAGGAATGTGTTCGTTCTCTCACTGTACATAAAAAAGAGTAAAAAAAGAACATACCCCCTAATTTATGGGCCCCACGGCAACTCCAGGCACTGGAAAATAGTAACCCCTTGACGGCCCTGCTGATAGGTGATAAATGGTGGGCAATACAAAATGTATTTCAAATGCAAAACACATCACTCATCTTGCATTTTATAGGGCCATTGGTGATGTCTAGTAAATTGAAATACCCGGAGACTTACAAATTTCGGGGGGTTTGCTGTGATTTGCAGAAATTACGCATCACCCCATGCTATAGTTTATTGGTGTCTTAAGGGAGGGAAAACCAAGAAGTCCGCAATTTAGGTTTACATGTTAGTAAAACATGCTACTGATATGTTATCAGTCATTGTCTTCTCAATACACATCTAAAATTATAAATGTAGCATTTTTTTTAAAAAAAATATTTCCATTTTTTCTTGTAGCTGCAAATGAGAAGCAGCCTTTATATGTTTCTACTACAGTATCCAGCTTGGGAAAGCTGCAGACTCACTATGGTAAATTGTATTCAATTGTATGATTTTTATAGGTATAAATACAGTTAATTCTCCAAGAACATTATAAAGAGAGGATTTTACTCTGTCAGTAAATATCAGCTCATATTTGGAATTGAGGAAACAGACTTGTTTAACATTTTCCATATCATAGTAATCCTTATAGTGTGTATAGTGTAGTGTAGTGTAATTTTAAGTATAAAATAATATAGCAAAGAATATCCTGTACTTGTGTTGAGTATATAAATTATTACTATTACTTTACATTTATACTGTGTTTTCTAGGACATTTAGTGATTTATGGGGCAGGAAGAGTTTTGTATTATACAATTAATCAACTAAACTAACTAAAATATTGATGTGTTTTCCAGCTACTACAAGCCAAAATATGCCAGCCAAACAAAGCATCCTGCCCTTTCAAACTCATATACAAACTACCACTGGTAATGCTTGTTTTACAGAATGGCAGTAGTAGTAGTAGAAGTATTAGTGCTTTTAATCATTGCATTGTGCTAATAGGCATCATATATTCCAGCTTACCTCTCTGCTTACAGTTACACAATCCATTCAGTCGCTGCCACGCATACCTCTTTAGAAGCATCCATTAAATGATCTTCTAATAAGCCTGATTCTTTCCACTAGAAAACTTCCTAGCTGCTGGGTATTCTTTAGTGACACGTACAGAATGTGCAATTTTTACTTCCTTCCATATTAGTAGGAAGCAATGTATAATTGTACCTTTTGTGTCTTTAAGGATACTTGTATCAGGCAAGAATGAATGCTCCAATTGCTTACACACTGCTCTACTAGGAGCATTGAGGTAGAGATATCAAAGCTAATGTCAATACTGGGAAGCATTTCTCATTTACCCCGTTCACACAGAGGGCTATTGCCCGGGTAATTCAGCCAACTTCCCAGGTTAAATGAACTACCCGGGTAGTGTGCTCTGTGTGAACGGTGCTAAAATTACTACTCACTACCCTGGTTCTGTGTGAACGGTGTAGGACCAGGGTAGTTAGTGAATTACCAGGGTAATTCAGATCCACAGCTAACAACCCTGCTGGTTAAAAACAGATTTACCAGGTTAGTCTGTGTGAACATGGTAATTATTTAAATTTAGGTTGGTGGTATATATATATATAATATAAACCTGTAAATGAGCAGCACATGTGTATTCTATCTAATACCCCGTTCACATAGACTACCCTGGTAAATCTGTTTTTAACGAGCAGGGTTGTTAGCTGTGGATCTGAATTACCCTGGTAATGTACCCTGTTTACATTGCTGAATTACCCTGGTAATTCACAAACTACCCTGGTAATTCACAAACTACACTGTTCACAATGGTAGTTAGTAGTAATTTTAGCGCCGGTCACAATGAGCACACTACCCAGGTAGTTCAGTCAACCCGGGAAGTTGACTGAATTACCCAGATAATAGACTTCTTTGTGAACAGGGTATAATATATAAATTAAGCCAGATGTATCAAAATGCTCTGTGTTTAACCTTTGCTTTATAACCGTTAACATTGGTGAACTTGTGTACAGTTTCTCTGTGATTTAAGAGCAACTATTAATTCTTCATTTGACAAAAAATTATTGGAAATGTATCTCTGAATTCTTTGTTAGTTTGATATATCTGCCTCAATTGTTTCCAAATAAGCTGGTTTTTTCCTTGCAAGCATAGCATGTGTTTTCCACAGCAACAAAGTGGAGAATTAGTTTGTGTTTGGAATTTTTTTTCAGCATTCACTGGAAATCAGCATATTCATTCTAAACATCGGGTTGAAGTTCCTCGTTCTACACCTGGTAAAACGTTCTGTTTATGTTACTGTCAGTTGTACACTGGGTTTAAAATGAATGGAATTATAACGAATATTATGCAAACATTTTACATAAGATTAACAGTTGTGATTATGCAAATTAGATCACCATTTTGTGATACGTAGGGCCAGATCCAGACTTAAATGTTAAAATATCGCACTTTGAATTTGGGAAAATACCATGCAATTAATTCAGATACTGATATAATTGAAGCTCTGCATTGATATGTAAACACAGCAGTTTGTAAACTGACTGTAAACAGTCAATCATAATGTATGATCTATTCTGTTCCCTAGTTATCAAAATACAAATGTATGCTGTTATGCTTCTGTAAGCTGACAATAAGATTGATATAGGCCCAGAACCAGAGATGGAAAGTTACAATTGGGCAACATCATGTTCATTTCAGGGTGCCAGATACATTATTTTTTTATTATACATAAAATATTTTTGTTATTTTTTTTGCATACTTTAAAGCCAGATATATCAAACTGTTCTATGTTTAATCTAATTCTGTTATTTAGATTTGGGCTAGGAAATATTTGTCTCTCTCCACAATTCAATATGGCTTTTCCCATGTTCAACATTTCATCTGCTTCCCTTTTAAATTAAGACTATGGTTCTGTTCCATGGTATTGAACACAATTTATATTCAATTAAATTGGCCTTCCCAGTGTCAATGCATGCATATATAGTTTGTGTGTGTGTCTTTGTAAAATGAAACAGAAAACAAATTACTCATATAGATATGTTTGAAAGTACTGATGTTTGTTAATTGAATCTGTAAATAATAGTATTCAAATACTTGAATACATTTAAATACAGACCTTTATTTTGAAGTTTTAGATATGGGACAGTTTATATATTGTGTCATTGTAGACATCACCCAAACTTCTGTCATCTTGTGTAATTTTTTTTATACTTGTTATTACATACTAAGTGTTCTACGTGATTTAGCAAGAGGCTGTATTTATCATATTGGCTAATATAAACAGTTGAAACTTTACACTGTACACCAGTCTTTCATCTATCTGCTGCTGTATAAAATATTATGTAATCAAGTATTTTTGCACTTTTTGTTTGGATCCTTTCAGTGATCATCAGTGTATTTTGGTAGATATTTGTTTATACTTATGCTTTGCACCTTTTGGATAAATTGATGTTCTTGCCACTGAAATGCTACACTGGAGTCTGCTACTACTACACATTGACTTTGATTTGTTGGAGGAATGACATAATGATGAATGTTTACACAGAAATTGGCTGTGATGACAGTATGACAGAAAGTACTATCAAAAAGGGTTGTTGAATCTTCTTGTTAAAGCACTTTTACTGAATATCATGTTTAGTTATTAGTGTAATTTACATCATTTTTATTACATGCAAGTGTAATTTAAAGGAAAATATTTTAATTATGTTCTTTTGTGGAACATGTCAATGTAATAAATGCATTTGGAGAATAAAGCATGCTTTATATACCTGAGCGCTCTTATCATTGGTTGGTAAATCAAACACTGCAGTTAGTGTCCAGCATTTAAAACCAATAAAATAATGGTGATCCTATGGTGCAATGAGAATCTTATAACTTTAAGCATTTACAAAGTGGATTTTGGTACGTTTGTTCATAGCAACAGCTGGTGTTTGAATTTGCAAGTATGGACAATCTGCTTGCAGATCAATTACTTTAAATCTTAGTGTAACATTATTAACACTTCTGTTTTAACATAGACACTATTTTCAATATTGTTCCACCTGTCATAATTCATATACTGTTTACTTCTTAAACATGCTATATGTGATAGTTTCTAGAATCAATAGTGTTTTTTTACAGGTAAACGCAATACATATTCTTGGGCCACCCTTATTCTCCTGTAGTAATACTCACATTAATTCCATCTTCAATTCATGTGCCTGGATGAGTATAAATTTTACTCTTTGTTCCAGTTCCAAAAGAAACTGCATCGTTTCAGCCAAAACATTTCCCTAGCACTGAAGCGCCACACGTGGAAGCTGGTAAAATCATTATTCCTTACTAACTAACCTTTTTTTGTTTTTTTTTCTGTGACAGAATTTTTCCGTTTTTTTACAGACTTCATATTTTGTTTATTTTAATTTTACCCCAGACAGCACACAGACTGATTCTGATGAAATGCATACAAATGAGCCACCTCACATGTATGAACCAGAAAAAGATATGTTAGGTAATATCATTGATAGACCCTATTTTTTTTCCTTTCTAACTGCAACCTAACAGAATCTAGAATCCAAACAATCTTATTTGCTCAAGGTACTTAAGTTAAAAGGCTTAAAAGTCTAAAGCTGGCTACTCCCGTAAACCATTGCTAGATTTGCCCATATACAATCTGTGTACATACTATGACTCTCTGACTGTGGCAACATGATTTGAACGGATGATGATATTGTGATATGAGAGAAAATTGGATCCAAATAGATTATCAAATTAACATCTATGGAAATATTATTAACAAACAACAACTGAATGATTAGTAAAAAGGGGAGCTGATCCAGAGCTGCATATCTATCTATTTTTCATATGGTGGCACAGTGGGAAACAGCTGTGCACATGGGAGAAATTCAGATGCAAGGCTACCTATTCTACTTGTGTGCGCATCCATGTATATGGTCCTTTCATTGCTTTTGCTAGTCACAGATGCAGGTCCCAGTCCCTGTGGTGCCTCTAAAACTCATATGTCTGGGCACTGTGGAGGAGGGACTTATTAATGATTTCATTCCGAAATCCATAAATTCATTATCAAGCGTTTGGGTCATACATTACACTAAGTTCCTTCTAATTTTTACATGTCTATATACTGTAGCAGCATATTGCTACATAGTGGTCAGGTATAGAGGTTTTGTTTTTTTTTACATAACTGTAAGAAAAAAAATTGTACACAGATGTTTTCATGCCCCTTATCAGCATGTCCTATCCAGATTTACTTGTTTTAGCAGAAACACAGAACTCCCCATGAGATGGATCGATGTCCCATTTGTGAAGCGTATTTGCTCAAACCTCTGGATCAGCTCCAGAATCTTTAATGTTTTTTCAATTCCAGTTTAATTAACAGCTATTTGCTAGTTAGTACTGTTGAAAGAGCTATACTTTATTATCCTACGTAATAAAGAATCACTAAGTGGTCATCCAAAGCTTTTATTTACAGCTTCTGATGATAAGACAGTTGTTCCGAAGTTTACATCAACTCCCAAACCAAAGACCAAAACTGGTAAAATACAAACTAATAAAATCATATTTTTTATTAATTAAATCATTTATGTATTCATTCATTTATCATTCATTTGGGGGAGGAATAATACAGTTAAAAAAGTGTTCACTGGTTAATAGTATACTGTTGAAGGGATGGGAAATGTAATCAGATGATATGCGTGTATATTTCCATTACTTTAATAATTATAATTCAGAAGGGTTCTTTTAGTCTTGTATACGTCTAGTGACATCCATTTTTTAGTGTCTAGCATACAGAAATTTGGGGTTCTATTTTTGATAAACAAATTGATGAAGAAAAAAATAATGATTTGTGTACATGTCTTTAAAGACACAAGCACTTTCTTTTTTAACCACAGTATTTCGGACAACACCCTTGCCTTTAAAAACTAATACGCCTACTACATCCCAAAGGACACAACCAACAGAGGGTAACATATTTTTCTTTGGTAAACTATCACTGAGCAGAAGAAACACTTGCTTTGCTCATAACTGCCTTGCTTATATAGATATGATTGTTTCTCTTGTTCTTGAAATATCTTATTTGATAGTCATAGATTAGCGAGCTGCTTTGGTGTTTGTTGGAGAATGTTTCTGGTTATTTTTTATTTTTTGTATCTAACTGTATTCACTGTGGGCTTGATGCAAATCATTTACACTTGCTGTTTATCCGATGCATGGCCAATGATACATCTGCATGATCAGAAGTTTAAATTATGCAAGAAGCTTAAAGTGCAGTTAGATTGAGGCAATGTCTCTTAAACAAAACACATAGAACACAGATATTTTTCGAAGGAAATATCTAAATAGCAGTCAGCCCTGTGATATGGGATGAGGGTAGAGATTGATTACACAGTTCAGTGTGAATTGTGTAATTGTGTCTCTGCTTGTCAGCTTCATAATACTATGGATTACAGTACTAAAAGTGGGGGTATAAAGTTCCAAAGTCCCATAGAAGATATGCTAATGCTTGAGATAGAATGTAGATAAGTTTATTTATATTGTTTCTTTAGTATTCTCTGTTATTTAAAGCTTTAAAGAGAGCATATATAGCGTCTTAGCATATATGGGCTCCTTAACCTACTGCCAATTACTATTGTCATGGCATTTGTTTTTTAAAAGAATTAGAAGTAAATTGCATAAACCATTCACTAACACAGCATATAACTATGTTTAATGCACTTTTACTCTGCTTTAAGGACTTGGGTAATCCAAAATAACTTAATATCCTCAATATCAATATGTACTATGAATCAGACCCAGTGTATAGATTTTGATTGCTTTTTGTTCATGGTTGCATTGCATTGTTACAGTATGGTGAGCAAATGTCTGAAATTAACAGAAGACAAAAAAAAGTTTGCTGATTATATTCTTTCACCCATAAAGTAAAGGCTAGTTTTGTTTGCATGCCATTCAATTAACGTATGATTTCTTTGGCTGATTTTTGTAGATCTAAAAAATATGCAATCCCTGGTGAAAAAAGTGACTAGAGTTTGTGCTACTTTACATCAGGGTTGCCAACTTTTAAAAATGAATATCAGGGAGATTGCGGCAGCGCTAGCAAGTCTCTGGTCAAAAGGGGTGTACCCTATGCAAACAAACAGGTGTATCCTGTAAATAGCTCCACCCATGAGCATGTTATGCGCTGCCATGTAAACGAAAATCGCTGTTTCAGTATTTGATTGTCATATTATCAGTAAACTAACACTTTTAATACTCTATTGTGAAGCCTGTAAATAGAAGAAGCAATGAGCTCTTTATACAAATAAAGCACAATTTCTGAATTCAGTCATCATACTTCAAATACTTTTGAACTGACTTTGAGCACAAGGAGATTTGCAAACACTTCAGGGAGTCAGGAAGATCGCCCATTCTTCAGGGAGTCTCCCTGATATTCAGGGAGAGTTGGCAAACCATGCTTTACATGAATGCAATGCTCATTATCATGCTTTGAGTTGCTAAAAATTACTATTTGTTATGTCTGCAACATGGGTTATGCTCAGGAATGTTATTAATTGACTTGGACACTATTATTTTACAGCAATAAAAAGAACACGAGTTTCACCTGCACATCCTAAAATATCATTGCTAGAAGAGACTTTTCCTACTACTGGTATAGTAATTGTATTATTCATTGAGTTATTTATATCTTATTGCCAGGGTGGTTATCTAATCTGAAATATGTATATCGCAAATTACTTGTGCTAAGAGTGAAATGGCTGCTTTCATTGACAGAATATACACTTTAAGGACCTGGGGGGGAATTCAGTAAATGACGAATTCTGCTGAGATTTCTTTCGTCAGCGTTCGTCAGTGATCAAAATTCGTCAATGCCTGGTGATGT
>JABWIB010000009.1:109094-121843 GCA_016617825.1 Platyplectrum ornatum | reverse complement strand
AGCGTTTTGACGATTTTGAGAATTCGTCATGACGATGTGTGGGTGAATACAATATTCGTCAGTTAGTGAATTCCATTTTTGTATCCATTGTATTGGAAAATTCGTCACGGCGATCTGACATTGACGATCTGTAAACGTCAAACTAAATGACGAAAAAAAACACATTCGTCAATTAGTGAATACACATTTGACGAATTCGTCAGCAATATCGTCAGCCACTGACGATTTCTGGAATTCGTCATTTAGTGAATTCCCCCCCTGATCCAGACTGAGACATAATGACATAGCATATGTACCTTCATTCTTCACATGTTTATAACAAATGTGTGCAAGAGTGCAATTATTCAGACCCAAAAACAACTCAAAGAGTTATTGTGTGTGGACAATACATTTACCATTATGAGTGGACCATTATGGTAAATGTATTGTCATAGCATGTTCTCACAAGTTAACCTAATACAGTTTACAGCTTAAAATTTGTACCAGACACAGAGCATGTTCAGGTCCCTATATTGTACCATTGCAGTAGCATTCTACACTAAAGGTATGTGTGCTTTGTGCTGTTGGATTGTTAGAAAAAAATATGTCATGCTTCATTTATAACTATTTTAGTTCATTTGCATTGTCTTTGCTTGCACCCTGTACCCTGCACTTGCATTTCAGTCACTAGAGAAGATAATGTATCAGAATTGTCTTTTACGTATTACATGTGGTCTCGCAAACACGATTCTTCATTTTTAACATTCTGGATCAGGTCCTAAGGGCTTAACCTATATATACTGAATCAATATTTCCAGATGAAAACCTTGTTTGCCTGTGATTGGTTGTATTTCACTGGTTTAACTACATGGGCCTAAATTTACTAAGCAGGAAGATTGCAGGGAGATTGAAAAGTGGGGATGTTGCCCATAGCAATCAATCAGATTTGATCTCACATTCTCCAGTATATATAATGAAACTGAGAGCTTGAATCTGATTGGTGGCTATGGGCAACATCCCTACATCTTTAGTGAGCTCGAATCTGATTGGTTGCTATGGGCAACACACCCACTTTTAAATCTCCCTGCAATCTCCCTGATTAGTAAATTTAGGCCTTAGAGTCTGTGTTATAATTCCATATTTCTTTACAACTTTCAGCAGTTTCACAACTGAATTTCCCATAACTTCATGATATGTTCATATTATTACTGTTGTAATAAAAGTCCAAAGTATTTTTCCATATGTTAGACAACACTCTTAACTTTCTTTTTGTATATAACTTTATACTTTGTTCTTTTCTTTCCTAAACTTATATCTTTCAATAAAACTTAATGCAAAAAAGGTAAGAGTGTTTGACTTGAAAAGGAAAGAGTGTTGACAAAATTAATGGAAATGTGGTCCTAAGGTTGTGGCCAGTTAGTCTGTAAATGACAAAGTTACTATTTACAATATTTTGTGAATTTTAAGGCGGATGATAATATAGGGGCTCAGTTCAGTTCTGGATTTTCTTGCATCTCTTCGGCTCATTTGTTCTGCTTTAAATTTTTATTTCAGCTGAAGACAACTTCCATGACACAACATGATGTTTTACTACTAATAAATATATTATTCCATTTAGTTTCAAAGGATTTGCAACCAAGTAAATTAAATGAAGAAACAACCAGCATTCTGGGTAAATAATATTTTATAGTAATATTTAACCTTTCATTTCTTTTATAAATTTGTACGAAGCTTCTTTCAAGGTTACTACATTGGCGGAAATATTGTAATTACAGGTTTCCAGAATATTAACATGTTCTCTGCTTGGAAAATAAATGTTGTGAATAATGATAAATACATTTTGTGTAACTTTTATTCAACTTTGGATATTAATGTGTGGATATTTATTTATTCATTTAGTTTGAGCTTACATTTTTATTTCTAGTTCCAGCTGAAACTCAAACATTGTCTCTCAAAAACGTCCATATTACAGAAAGTCCATCACTACCAACCGGTAATGAATTGTATTTATTTCATTTACTTTGAGTTAATCACCAGAGGTTGGATCATAACAGTGGAAAATGTGGCATTATCTCAATCTGGGTTCAGAAATTGGCCACAAAAATGTACACATACACACTACATTTTGCGACTCCTACATACAATACGCAACCTACACAATTTCCGTAGTTAATAACGTGCTTGTGCATACCGGGTACATACCGGGTACACACAGGAGGTAGGGGGAGAGATTTAAAATGTACAGTAAGGGCTGACTTTAACACTTAAGTATAATGCAGACTCCTGTAGCACCTTGCATTTAAGCAAAAACATTGCAGAAGATTTAAGGTGGTTCTGGCGGCGAATACCCCTCATATGGGGAGGGCCGTGTACTCCCCCATAGGGAGGAGAATCAACTTAAGAAAAACATAAGTAAAGCAAAATCAGCGTTCTGCTCACCAAATACTGATTTTGCTTAAGTCTGAATCCAGAACCTGTTTTTTTTTTTTATTAAATATTACTCGAATACCACACTGAGAATGGTTTGTTCTACAACTAAAACATTTTGTTCTATATAGATCCTAAATCTTTCAATCTTCACCCAAAGGGTGAATTCTTTGTTGACCATTCTTGATGCGTATGTGACTTCCTCACATGTTGAATATGTTGAACCCTTATAACATATGTTTAATCTATTGAGACATAAATTCTTTGCATAAACCCTTGTAAATGGTAATATTGCAACCTGTAACCTGTCACTTTGTATATGGGCTAATATACTTTAGAATATTTTTTAACACAGTTTTTGATTTTTATGGGCAACTCGTGGACATGTTTTTACTTTAACAATAGTTCCAGTATTGTTAGTAGTTAATTTCTCAACTATTCAATTCAACCACACATACCACGTTCAGATTACCACCCTGGCAAAAACACGGCCAGGGTGGTAATCTGAGAAAACTGTTCAGATGACTACACAGTCTAAGGCAAAGGTAAAAAGACCTGGGTTTTGCAAAAGGTGGTGTTCGTATTATGACCAGTAAGGTCCCTGAAATTCCTGGGTTTTTGGTGGTAACCTGAACGTGGTATAAGAGTGATATTTAAATTAGAAAGACCAATAAAGCCTCTAACTAATCCTCTAACTAATCCACTCAGGTAATCCAGGTAAACAATATACCCCCCATTTTAAAACTACAGAAACCTGAACTCTCTGTGTTAGGATAGAACTCCATTTGACCTTATAAGTCTATAAATTTTATATGAGGCTCTCGTAAATACTACTTTTTGTGCTTTGTGTGAATCTGCTAAATTATTAAGTTCCCCCTGAAAGACAAGCAAGACTGAACGCATAAAACTCTTTTAAGTATGTTTATGGCCCAGAGTCACCAATATTCCATTGCTGGTTAGTGGGAGAGTCTAGAGTTCTACACTGCGCATACCTAAACAGAAGTGTACAAAACTGCAGCTATTCAGACTCACACAAGTGGGCAATATGAAGGATAAAGCTAATTCAGTCAATTTACCTTAATAGCATGTTCATACAAAGTAAAGCAATGTCTTTGGGCAAATAAATGCACCAAACGCAGGGCATATATAAATCCAAAAAGCTGCTGACATCCGAGACTCCACCACTATATATAAAACCACTGATGTACATTTAACTATGAAACATTTAACTAAAACTATAAAATGTTATTCATGTTAACATCGCAGATAAAGCAAGTGAAACTTATTGATTCATTTATTTTAACTTTATAGATTTATTTGACTGTTTATTTTACGTTCGCCTTTTAAATTTACAGACTATACACACATTATACATATACAACATTTTCACAAATGCACGTGTGTTGGTATATTAATAGGGAACTGAATGTTTCTTAATTGTTATGTGTCATAATTCTGTTCTTATCTGATATGCTCACTGTTTGCTTTGGGTCTTTTCAAAAGCAGGATGCCTTGTTCTTGTTGCATGTATAGATCAGGCATATTTTTATTAGCAACAAATTAAAATACCAAAACACCCGTCTGAAATCTTATTTTTTTNAAAAAGAAACTTTGTCTTTCAGTGCAAACTAAAACAGAAAAAGTTATTTCTTCTAAATCTGACAAAACTACTCCACCTGCAACTGCTGGTAAACTTATAATAACTTTATTTTTATTTGGAAAAATATAAACTTAATTCAGATTTTCCCATTGCTCATACATTTTGTTATGTTCTAAACAGCGCCAAAAGCAATGCAAACCAAAATGATGCCCATAAACCTGATTAGACTTCATATATTTGAGGATCCGATTGTTCCAAGTGGTAAAGTGGCCTGCTTTTAAACTGGCAAAGCACGCTTGTTTTTGTTTCTTCCATAAACTAAATTCTTCCTTCTCAGAGTAAAAATACCGTATGAATGGTATCCAAATCTCTTACAGTCATTCCTATCTTGCAATTCTATCTTTTTCCATTGCTAGACACATAAAGCAGAACATGTTGCTGTATACATGGAACATAGGCTATTGTTTTAAACTATAACTGCTTATTTATTTAATATCTATTACACACTGGTATGAACTTTTATGTGATGCATGTATCCTGCAATAAACTATGCTTCATTTCTATATGCATTGCTGTTGTATATATTCTGCCTTCTGTGCTACAAAAGTGTGCTCTGGGACATATCAATCTTTTTTTTCTTAGAGCATGTCTACATCATACTTTGTTCCATTACACATTTTGTGCCTTTTTATGTATTATTGAGTCTTATTCCTAGCATTCTCTTTCAGTGAAAGTGTGTAACATCTGTTATTCTATTTATTTTTCAGCAAAAACTGAGCCACAAAATACTTCACCTACAACCCCTTATTCAGATATAATGTCATATTCAAAACCTGGTAGGCTAATTTCGATGTTGTCCAGATTGTAATATGGGTTAAAAAAAAACATTGATTTACTTTTGCATTTGGGAAAAGACACATTGTTTATTGTAATGTGTGTCTAAGTTTATATTTACAGTATAAAATGGCTATTTAAATACATTTTACCTGCATAAAAGTGGTTTAGACAGTGGAAGAATTGGATAAATTACGTATACATTGTTTGCAGTAAGGAAACTCACCATCTGATCCAAATGTCTTGCTTTTAAATCTGTCTTAAAAATCTGCTAATAAGAACCTTAGATTACTCATAGAAACATAGAAAGTGACTGCGCTTATCAGCTATCCTATCAGTTAAGTAGCTTTTTCACACTTATCCTCTAAACTAACCTTTTTAAGACATAAAGACATAAATTCTCTGCTTTACGCAGTTTGCGTAAGGGGAAATATTTGCATGCGAAGGATATTAAATCAGGCCCCAGAATACCTTTCCTTTCGATAGTATTTAAATATGTAGTGCTGCGAATGCTATATTGAGCTTTTGGGTTTTTGAGTCTCAAGTGCATGATTTAGCATTTGGCATTAAACTTTATCTTCCACACTATTGACCATTCCTTCTGTTGTCCTAGATTATTTTTTATTATTATTTATTTTTTTCTCTGCCCCTGAGATAACATTTTTCTATGGCTTATTTCACAATCAGACCACGTAATGCTGTGGATGAGGGGTTTGAGTGGGAGGGATAAAAGAAGTCATAGTCATACAGAGGGTTTTTAAACAGAAAGCACCTTTTATGGATCTATTGAGAAAACAGAATACTAGACATATTCTTTGATCAGCACTGATCACATTGAAATTAGGAAATACAGCAGCAATCCCTAACCTTGTCCCTACTCTTGTTTCTCACCCTGCTCTGTCCCCTCTTCTCCCAGTTTTCCCTCTTGCCCTAAGCCTTCCCCACTACTTCTATTTCTCTCCCCCTGCTCCTGTCTCTCCTGTTTCTCTTCACACATTTTATACCCTGCTACTCCTGGCTTCCTCCTCTTGTCCTTGCTTGAACCAATCATCCTGGTTCTTTCGCTCTAGTGTACATCTGTGCTGATAAACATCATCCGCACCATACACTAGAACAATATTGTTCTAGTAAAAGTGGCCAGCAAGTGGTAGCGTACACAAGGGGCAGCTAAAAACGTCGTAGTTTGCAGTGAATCAGTCAGTTATTTTATAACATTCTAGAAAAGCATTATACGTATCTGACTTAATGAAGGTTAAAGGTTTACAGATTGAGACAGTTCTTTAAGAAAATTCTACTTTATTTTTCGATAATCCAACATTTGTTGTGTTTTCTGTCACAGTTCCAAAAACACAGAGGGTACCTATACATTTTATACACCTTCATATCGTTGATGAACCAGATGTAACAATAGGTAATCAAGGCTTTCCTTTTACCTTTTGTTTTTAATTCTTTGCTAAGTGCAAATATATGTGCAAATCATTCCCAAATAAAAAGTGATGTTATAAATATATTGTAATCTTAATAAAAAAGGACACAAAGTAACTAGTTCAATTATCCCTATTTATTTCTTTTCCTTAAATTTCAATTTGCTTGGTATAGTGACCACATTGTCTGCATCTACTTATTTAATACTTACTGTAATTAGCAATTACTACATCTCCATTTACCAGTCCAGTACATTACTGGAACACCCTTCACCCTCATCTATCAGAAGCGCCTAATTTCACCTCAAATAACTAGGATAACTTATTGACTGAAGTATAAGCCTCCCCCAGTATATCTGTGTGTCACCCCTGTGAAAGGCTCATGTCACTCATGTCACTGATGGAACATTACCCCCATAGGACTGCATTGTCTCTGGTCTCTATGTCCCAGCTCCTATCTATTTTCCCCAAATGTCTCTATTGTCCTGTGGACAACAACTCCACCTTAGCTCTGAGCAATATGTTCAGCTCTGGTATCTGGGGACAGAAAGGAAAATGCTGCCACACAACAGGAGACCAAAGAACTCTGCAAGCCCTACAAGCCAAATTCAGCTATATGGACTAATTCTCAATTAGAATATTAACTCACATTTTCTAGTTGATTAGCTGGTAGCTAAATAATAAATTCAATTCTAATTATTTTCCATGTAATTATTTTATATTAATATTATTTTTGAACACTTAAAATCTACATTTACCCATTTCATTTTCCTTTCTTTCTTCTATTGGGCATGTTTTTGGGTTTATTAAGAAACAATGTTATGCTGGATACACATCAGAAAGATCATGTTTCCAATCAATGGACAGGAATGTTCCCATAATGGACAGGAGGTGTAATATTTCAAAGCACTTGTTTCTGTTGAAATAACTGAATTGCATTGGTGATAATATATATATATATATATATATATATATATATATATATATATTACAGGAGCATGTCAGGTGTTCTCTGGTTGCTTTTGGTAATCATTGATTATTATACATATAATCAAATGTTGCTTTCATATGGTAAATTTTATCATTTGAAAGGAACAATTTGATTATATGCATTGCTGCATCTATAACTTTCATACCTTTATCACTGTATAATAAGGAGCACTGCTAAATATGTTATCTCTTTCAGTTCCTAACACAACAAAAGCTCCTTATCAGTCCACAACAACACAAAGACCTGAAAGTCTTCATTCAAAACCTGGTAAATTCTTTGTTAAAATGACAGTAGTTACAGAAGGCTAGCAATTTTTTTTTTATAATAATGCACTAGTTGTAATACTTCTTGTTAGGCACCAATATGACAAGCCATACTAACTAAAGTCATGTTAAAGTGGACCTATCCATACTTTCAAGAATTGGGTGGTCTGATTGTAAAACTCACATTCTATGTATATGCATTCCATTGTCTTCTACAGATCTTTTATTTTTTTCAATATAAAAAACTGCTTTGCAAATAACATAAATAAAACCAATAATTTCTACCAATTGAATTTCTTTTCAGTTCCAGCGCAAAAGATTTCACAACAAACAAACAAAAAAACCAAACCAACTCCCCGTACAAAACCTGGTAATGCAATTTTGCATGGACTATGAGTTAAAAAAAGAAAAGATATAGGTTCATAAATAAAAATTGCTGGCTAGATCATTCCAAAATATTTGAATTATTGTATTAATGCGTCTGTGTTCTGCTAGTGCTAGGTTATTTACAATAATACAAATGCTGCCAAGTTCATAGTTATACAAATAACTTATAAGTAAATAAGTGTAATTTACTGTATGCACTATATGTATGCCAGATATATGTGCAGTGGATGTGTTACAAAGAAAACCCTAGAAAGAAGGAATATATACACCAGCTATTGCATTACATTTTACGGCTTAGTAGGTGTCTTATTGAAACGTATGCCTAAAAGGATAATTATAAATTAGATTTGTAGAATTTTATTTGTTGTACCAACTCTCAATACTCTGTTTATGTTTCATTTACTATTTCTGTAGTTGTTTTAACATTGTAGTGTATAGGGTTCAGTGTGTAGAGTTTAATTTCTTCCATTACTTTTAATTTTACAGGAAATGTGCAATGTTATTGGATAATACATGTACTGAAATAATGTAGCCAATACAAATATAAAAAAATGGCCCTTACAGTTTTACAGGTGTACATGATGTTTATTAATGTGCTTTAGTTGAATGTTATGAAACAGGATCTTTTTCTTGACAGCATCTACTGAAGCACCCAAGGATACCGTTAAGCCTAAAATTCCACATGTGACTCTTACTACTTTGGGTAACATTGTATCCACAGTTGCTCTCTTTCTTGTGAATGGCTTACTTCTTTCCTATACAGCAAGTCACCTGCATTTTACATTTTGATATGCTGCCTGGTCAAACTTGAAACTGTATGCCTTTACTTGCTTGTTCATTGTTCGAAAATGTTATGCATTGTTAAACAGTGTTTGTTTCTTTCTTCCATCATCCTTATGCTTTACATATGTAAACTGCTGAGAGCATGCCATCATTATCATCAGCCATCCTGGAAAACATCATCTTCTCTTTTACCATTAAATGACATTTACTTTTCAGATGCAATATTTCATTATCAACGCCATCTTGCTGGAAAGGACTGCATGCCCATGTAATGGATTTGGTACAGTTGTAACTACTTTATGTAGTGTAATTAATTGAAAATGTTTTTTATCATTTCAGTTTCCTACAAACTGCAGCATACCTCCTCCAAACCTAAATCATCAGTCAGACCAAGGACACGATTTGGTAATTGCTATTATACTTGTAATCTATGAGCACGCTGTATCATATTTTGTTATTGCTGTATGTTTATAAGCCTGGACCACAGCTAGACCATTAACAGCATCTATTTATCCAGCTACACTAAATCTGGGAACACACCTATCCAATTTGTGAATCAAACATATGTTTCACAACCATTTGGTTAAACATTGTGCCTGATCCCATCACTGTCATTGGTTGTGAATAAACAGTTTGAACAGTTTGAATTTGTTTTACTTTTAGAAACTTCCTAAATCATGAACAATGATGGTACGCTGTTTGATAAATGTAGGCAGTGTGTATGCATGTACAACCGTACAGTGGTCTTCTGTGCAGCATAGCCTGATAGCCTAATTATGGTGTGTGGAGTTACACATTTTTCAGCACATGGTTAGGAAACATGATTTCAGATTGGCTGGTAAATTGGTATAGTTTGTACGCTGTAATTGTATAGGTGTAAACTCAATTTCCCTTTTCATTTATCATTTGCATACTGAAAATAGCATCCTTGTAGATTAGCTGCTCTCAACTCCTTTCTGTCTTGAGGGTAGTATTGTTTGTTACTACTTTTAACACCAAATAAATATAACTGTTCATATTGTGTTACAACTAAGTGTCTCTTATTGTAATGAAATATATTTTTTAAGTGCATCATGATGACTCTGATGAAGTGTATCAGGTTGCCCAGCACTTTTATACATGTAAGCGCTAAAGAGCATTTTTGTTTAATATGAATTAAAATCTGTCTAACTGATCACAATTTAGGTATACGTTATTTCATATTTGTGTGCGCTTAAATTATTTTCCATTACAACATTCTTGGAGAGACAAGGAGTCTTGGGCAGAGGCTGGATATTGTGTTTGTTCATTGCTACTGTGATAGGTTTTAAACAGAAAGAAGGGAATTTAGCAACTGCTAACTTTCAACATCCCCTGTTCCAAAAAAAGTGTAATCACATGTCCTGGCTATATATTTCAATTTATGTCAACTTAAGTCCACAAATATAAAATAAATATGTTTAAAATTCATGAAATCTAGCACATACAGTATACATGGTTGACACAAGTAACACAAATGATTATGTTTTACTCTCTATGACAAATACATTTATGTTTTGGCCTCTTTCAGTCATAGGGGTATATTTACTAAGCAGGGAATTTGCTGGGGAATTGAAAAGTGGGGAAGTTGCCCATAGCAACCAATCAGATTCGAGCTTACATTCTCCAGTATGTAAAATGAAACTGAGAGCTCGAATCTGATTGGTTGCTATGGGCAACTTCCCCACTTTTCAATTCCCCAGCAAATTCCCTGCTTAGTAAATATACCCCATATTTTAAGTTCTTCTATTACCTTTGAAAAATGTTATACATAGTACTTGCCACTTACTATTTAAAAAAATAGTAACACAGCTTCCACAGCCTTACCATATACAGTAGGTTACTTGTATTGTCACATTTCAGCTAGAATTAGCTTACAACTATAAGTCCTAGATGCCTTTCTAGTACACTATAAATAACTAATTACAATTTCATTTAAATGGTTAATGCCTTTAATAATCTCATTCCTTAGTTTAAGAGAATATGTATCACAGAGATTGATATTACTTACTGGATAGCACTGTGCATAATGAAAATTCCATAAAGAGTGCATTAATAAAACCAATGAAAATTTCCTACCCTTTCTATATCCTACCACTTTGATATATGTTAAATAGAGACAAACTTGTGGCCTTGGTGTTTAGATGTCTCATACACCCTGAATTAATGGACAGGCCCATCAGAAGGAAAATTCTATTCAGTTTGTTCAGCATTTCTTCTCCCCTGTCTTCTGCACAATAGATCCTGGGTGTGCGTGATCTGTCACACATGAGTCACACGTGTCTGTAACATCAATCATATGAAGTGATCATACTGGTAGGGGTACCTAAGCTCATTAGTGCAGATTTACTCTGCAAGATGCTTTTACTTTTAAAACAAATATGTAAGCATGTGATTCTAATTAGGTCATCTATGTAATGCTTCCTGTTGGTATCACACTGACTGGGATTAGTAATCCACTCCAGATATATCCCAATGCAAGAATGGTAGATTTAAATTACATCTATATGACATTCATTAATGATGATGCATATGTACAATACATATCTGGAAACAGTTGTTGATTGTACAGAAATCATATCAGCTTTCTGATGAGTAATTCCCTGTACTAATGCACAGCTGATTTACGCACGCCACATGCATATATTTCCTATCATTATTAATTCTGGTTCTGGTCTGGTTGTATTAATTAGTAGATGTTCTGCTACACAAATGAACATATAATTGTAATGGATCCATGCAACTGAAATGCTTAATAGTTTAAAAACGTATTTATTTCAATATTATATTTTCTTTAAACCCTCAGCACAAAATGGAACAACTCATGGACAGATTAAGCCAAAAACAGATGGGGAGATTAGTTGGGTGGCTGGCACAATTCCAGGTAATTTTTTGTACTGAAATTGAACATGTCTATTTCTATATAACTTTTTGTTTTAACAAATTAATAACAAATTAATAATAAAGACAAATATTAAGTCCATGAATAATACTTTTTAAAAGTTCTAGTGAATGCAATGTTTTAGGACAATAGCTGCTTTTATGGGGAATGTAAGCGTTGCAAGGTGTCATCATTTCACCTAGGATATGAGTGAGGTTCTTAAAGGATAATTAATTAGCCACCATTAGCCTTATTATGCCTATGTCAAGATAGAACACCTGCTCCAATGCTGCAACTATGCTATCATAGTGACAGTATTATTTGATTCTACCTAATGTCCAAGGGTGGCACAGTCAGCTATTAACTTAATTAAATTGAATAAAAAATAATTACACTTGCAATTTAAACAACAACTTTAAAATAATGTAATACTAACTATATTTCATTATAAATGCAGGTAAAACTAAGTTTTGAGACTTTGGGAGGTCCTTTTTATTCTTAGGGATGTGTCCCCAGAACAGCACATCACTCAAAGCTGCATCACATATTTTAAAAGGAACATACGTTTCACCTATTTTAGTTATCATGAAAAATTTAATTGACCAATTAATGATGACCCTGTATTAAAAATCATACTCAATACCTTTTTCTTAAAAAACAAAAAAAAACAAAACAGATTCCCCACACATCTTACAAAACCCCAGACCACAAACCAGATCACACACACCTCCATATAATTACATAACAAATGAAATATCATCCCCATATTAAAAATCTACTCCAGATCAGACTTTTTCCCTTCTTATTAAAAAATTTGACCGTAGATAATACACCTCACAAACCTTCATATTATAATTCAAACACATGTTATTTTCCCCACATCCCCATTAAGTTTAAACTCCTTGGCCCATATTTACTCCAGATCCAGACTTGCATATTGTTGAACTTACAAGCCAAAACAAAACCATGTGGAATCACAGTGGAGGTAAAATGAATGTTATTGTTTGCTTATTGCACACAGATAATGACCAGTGTTACTGTTAAACTGTTATTAGACTTGGACTAGTACACATAGGGGTATATTTACTAAGCAGGGAGATTGCAGTGAAATTCGAATTTGGGGAAGTTGCCCATGGCAACCAATCAGATTTGAGTTCACATT
>JABWIB010000009.1:90359-108509 GCA_016617825.1 Platyplectrum ornatum | reverse complement strand
CCCCCCCAAACCGCTAGTTAGAAGAGGATATGAGACAAAATATACAGGTACTCAGTGCACTGAAATAGGCAAGTATAAACATTCATAGGCTCTATTCGCCGCAGGCTACTAATGCTGACCTCATGACTATAGTTAGAAGCCAAGGTAACAACCAGAGCGGCCTCCCTACTCAGGGAACACACTGTATTAAAGAATGGACGGCGTACATGACAGTTACAGATCATATGCAGGTACAGAGAAATAGAGTACAACAGTCATTCTGAGGTAGAGGAAGAACCATAGGAAGAGTCACACCATCTCCCCCAAATTCTATAAAACTTCTGCACCGTTTGCCTCTGTGTATATAGGAATTTTTCATGTCGGACAGTGTCATTTACCAAGGCAATCCAATGAGAGAGATGCGGGGGTTCCGGCGCCATCCAGGACCTGGCGATAAGGACCTTGGCCAGGGTAGTGAGACCAAATACATATTTATATGTGACAAGGTTGTATGACTCCTCTAAGGAGGCGCCAAATAGTGCTACGAGAGGATCCAGAGGGGGGAGTTCCGGGGCAGTGGTACGTATACAAGACCAGATATTGGTCCAAAATTGCTGAACCAGTGGGCAACTCCGTAAGAAATGGTACATGGCAGCAGTTACATCACCACATTTGGGGCAGGCGGATGATCTCTGGTACATTCAAGCATGTGGGACCACGTATCGTCAGTAAGGGGGCCAAGGTCCTCTGTCCATTTATGTCTGAGAGTGACTAAAGTGTCGGTGGCAACATTCTCCATAAGGGAGCCATAAACGCGGGAGATAATTTTGGAAGATGACAGATTCTGGAGAAGGCGTTTTGTTTTGGAGGATACCAATTCGGGGGGCCCATTGCGAAATTGTGTTAACAGTATATTTAACAGTAAATTTACAGCTTTTTTGTCCACTATTCAAGTTTTTCTCCCTATCAGCCAAAGACATGCCTATTGGTGATTTCACTTAAAGAGTCATTAGGCATATATGCCTATACCTATATTCTTGCCCTCCTTGCGTTGGCCAAGGTTGGAATAGCTCAGAAATGGGTCAGTTCACAAATTTGATGATATATGGTCCTCCTGGATGGGATATAACGTGTATGTGCCTCTTTAATTTACGTCATTGCTTTTATAGTGCACTTTTTGTACACATTTGTTCTCATTATACTGCATTATATTGCTATATTATACAAAATGCATTTGTGTCTTCCTCCACTTCCTTGTATGGTATTAGCCTGTTGAATGACAAGATCTGTACTGTTTATTATTGCTTTTATGTCATTGTGCAATTGAGAGACACTAATGTCTAGTTTCTTATAATTTATTTCCATTTATTTATATTTTCTTTTCTGTATTGTCTGTTTTATTTGATTGTTTGTTGAAAAATGTCTATAAAAATGTTGAAAAAAAATATATATACCTCGCATTTTACCTGGAAAGATACCAGATTTTTAGACATTGTAACATGTCACGTCACCTAACTATTAAAATGTATCTGTACATATTTATGTATTTTATATTAAAATGTTTGTCACCATTTTTTGTAAAACATGTTTTCGTATCTTCTGCTTTCCAGACCCCATTCCCCAGGATAGTACAAAGCTTCTTGGTGGTCGAACAAACATTTCCATGACACCAAACAATACTGCAAAAAGGACATTTTCAGGTAATTATTGAAAAAAATTATATTGATGTTTAGAGGACAAATGAATGTAGATTATGTTCAATGAAGAGTATAGAATAATAGTCTGAGTAATAAATAAAAAAAATAGATGGGATCATGGCAATGTTGCCCTAACTTTATATAAAACAAATCGTAAATCCTGTCCTAAATTTTTATTTCTTATATGGCACCACCAAAAAAATTTTTTTTTAACAGAACTGTGTTTTTGCTTTCTCTATCTCAAGTTTTTTTCTATGAAAATATAAAGCACCAGATTTATGCAGTGGTTTGTCAAACTGCAAAAAAATTTGTAAAAAAAAAAAGAGATTTGTTTGTGAGAGGCATAGGCGTCAAAATATATGGGGCAAAGTGCCCCCCCCATATGTGAAGGGGGTGCTCTCCCCACTCCCCCTCCGGAGCACAAGCACTGGTGAGAGGCGATTTGGCCCGTATGGTAGTTCTACAAGTAACATCTTGGTTAAAAGGATGAGAGGTTTTTTACACTTTTTTTTGTGCAACAATCTCTGATGACGTTTCACAGTGAAAAGCTGTTATTTTGGTGATTTAGAAAAAGACAGATATCACTAGATATTTGAAATCTATTTGAAAGTTCTTCATAAAAGTTCGTCTTAGTAAACTGCGCTGAAACGGAGCAATGAGGGGCAGTTTCAACCTGCTGTTGAAATTTCCCTTTAGTAAATCTGGATCTTAGAGTTTTTCTTTTGTTTTGAATTTTTTTCTGTAGTTTCTTCAGCTCCTCTTCTTCCTGTAAGACCCACTTCCTTTCGCAGACGAACTCAGCCTAGCAACATAACAGGAAGAGGAACAGGTACTATATGTAGGATGTAATGCCAGTACTGTGACTAGTCAATCAATGAACTAAAAGACAGAAATAAATATAGGCATTGGTGTATGAGCAATGTACATAATAAAAGACTTTTCGCTGTGTATTAAAGTGTAAAAGTTCATATTATAATAAAAAACACCCAGGTTGTGGGACCTGCAAGAATCAAGCATGGTGTCAACTTCCAGGGTCTGAATGGAATCATAGTGGCTACTTCCTCTCTCTATCGTTCCAGCAGTCCAGGCTAGTAATCTAGATCTATCTAGCCTCTAGTGTCTGACATTTAATGATTGGAATGCCATGGCAGAATATTCAGAAATGTCAATCTGTATATATACATTTTCTTTTTATTATATACATTTTAAAAGTCTGATACAAAATGTAAATATATTTATGTATATAGATATAATGTACCTTCTATTTTAATTCTACTGTAATGTTTAATATTTATTTTTCATATATTGTAAAATTACATACATTTTTATGAATATAATTGTAATGTCAATTTCCTAACAGTTTCTTCATCACCTCTTCCACCTGTGAAACCTACCTCCATTCGCAGGAAACCTCATCCTACCAAAGTGACAGGTAGACCAGGTAATGCAGGTATAGTAGTGTTGTACTGTTGAACCATATGCAGGCCTAATGTATTTTCATATGATGTTGCAGTTTTTATGAACTTCTATGTGTGATTGATTTTACAGTAGCCAAGAAACAAATAATTTACGTTCCTTTTTTTTATATTAACAAACACATCTTTTACACATTATCGTTTAATCGACTAAGCACTGTTGTCCATACCAGATATGGTGGTAATATATGTTTGTAAAAATGAATTATTTTTTAAATCAAACCCTATATTAGGCATCACACTTTGAAAATCCCCAGTATTAATGTTTGAGCTAAGAATATTGTTTTCTTCATGTTTTTGTCCTTCCACTTCCACATATCATTATACATTCAGAAATGTTAAAAAATACATACAGAAATGTAATTTATTTCTTTCTTTTTTGTTTCCTCTCTTTTAACATTTTAACTCAACCTTAACTTCAAATCTTTGAAAATATCTTTTATCCATAGTATGGTACATAGATTTATTGCTGTTTATACACAAACACATTTTGATGACTTAGCATGTCCCTGTTTCTTTAACAAGGAGATATCCTGATACCACGGGCTCCTTCAACTGTCAAGCCCAACAAAACAACTATACCTATAAAGTCTCCACAGAAGCAGCCAACTTTACCTGCTCCAGAGGAAGATCTAGGTATGATGGAGAGCTTGTGTTACTCTGAGCTGTACAAGTAGAACATCTCCCCATACATTTACATTTTTTTCAAGCAACTAAATAAGTAAATAAATAAATTAATACATTATTTAACATTTCACATAAAAATCAGTCATCAGCTATGTTTCCGGACTAGTCACTTACTTATGTGTCCTAATAATATTTTGTGCCAGAGGCTTAGACACATTTAAAAATGCTTGCCATTAAATTTCTATCGAAACACCTAGGTTGTGTTTATGTGTTGCTAACAACAACATAGGGGGCACCTCCTCTTCCACCTTAAGGCATATGTCTACATTCACCCAGTTATTTGTCCATTGCCACCACCTGATACACATTCACACCACTGCCTCCCTTCACACCTTCCTCCAATCTTATCCCATTAGTTTTGCACCTAATTCTTTTAACAACCTTTTCTCTACTTCATAGTTCTTCTATTTCCTTTACTAGCTCCACTATACTACAGCAGATTCCTCATATTCTCTGCTGATTAGTCAATTATTAATGTATCTGCTTGTACATCTCACAGCTTAGCATACATCAATAAATGTAGCCTGCTTGGGGCCTTCTTGGAATGTTAACTATAAGGGGTACCTATAGTTAACATTCCTTCCTTGGCAGGGCCGGTGCTAGATCTGCGGGTGCCCTAGGCAGACCTAGCACAGCACCCCCTGGCCAGCAACTAACGCATGTGAACTAACGTGCTACGTGACATCATCGCATCATGTACCGACGCGACGCGATGACGTTACGCCGTTTCTAAACTACCGAGGAGGGCGGCGAGGTGACCTGAATTCCCCTAATAGGCACGCCGGCCCTGTTCCTTGGAGCCAGCACAGAAAATTTTGAAGATGCCTGCATGCATATAACCAATTCTCCTCCTTCTTCCTGTGTCTTATTTTTAGCTAATCTAGACTCAGAAGAGGATGTGTGTTGGTGGGCTTACCTCCTATCTGCGATTTAGCAAAATTGTCATTGCTGATACAAGTTAGGCAGTGTAGAAGGTCATAGACTGGTTTCTACAGAATTTCTATTAGGGTGCTGTGTTGCACTAAGCACGCTATCAGGGTATATGAAAAATGGTCTTTCTAAATCAGGGTAAGCATTGTCTCTGGCTGTTCTTTCTTTTTGCTGCTTTTATAGCCACAGCCTCTGAGCTACCGGCTGTGTAGTTTCTTGTTCATTGATAAAAAGCCAGCTTTGTAGCACTGTGTAAATAGTAAATATTGTGAATGAGTTTTTTAATGCTTGGTTTTCCAGCATAAAAAAATCCATTCATATTATTTTTTATGAATGTCACTACTACAACTGCTTTTATCAATGAATGAAATACATTCAAAAACACCAAACACAATTTTTAAAACAATGTTTGTTATTAAAAATAAAAAATATAAAGAATGTTTATATTATATATATATATATATTTTTTTACATTTTCCATGGGAAAATTACCTGCTCCATACAATAGCACCATCTCTGAGGTGGTACAAGATGAGGGGTTATATTTACTAAGCGGTGAGATTGCAGTGAGATTGAAAAGTGGGGATGTTGCCCATAGCAACCAATCAGATTTGAGTTCATATTCTCCAGAGTGTAGAAAGAAACTGAGAGCTTGAATCTGATTGGTTGCCATGGGCAACTTCCCCACTTTGCAATCTCACCTCTTAGTAAATATACCCCAAGGACGGAAGCAGAGGAGGCATCCCCTGCTAGACCACTTTTTAAAATTAGTGAAACTCCCCTTCTCTTATTTAAATATGCAACACTGCAGACGAATGGGCACTTTTGCCTCAGATCTGCTTTTTCCCTGCCAATTCGCATTTTTTCCAGGTGGATGTTACATGAGGATTATACAAAATGTGTATTTATTGTTAATGTAGTGATTCGACTTCTGCCTGGATTTTATTCAAATGATGACAATGGGGTATATTTACTAAGCAGGGAGATTGCAGTGAAATTCGAATTTGGGGAAGTTGCCCATGGCAACCAATCAGATTTGAGCTCTCAGTTTCATTTTACACTCTGGAGAATGTGAACNCAAATCTGATTGGTTGCCATGGGCAACTTCCCCAAATTCGAATTTCACTGCAATCTCCCTGCTTAGTAAATATACCCCAATGTGTTAGAGGATAAAGCAAGTCTAAAAAAAAAAACTAGGGCAGTCTTAAGTGAATTTTCAGGGTAGTCTTGTTATGAAGGTCAGGACTTTCTGGAAAGGCTCAAAAGTATTAGAAGAAGATTTATAGATGCCTCATGCTGAGGCTTATTTTACCCCTGACCTTGTAGAGAATTGATTAAAATTAATTCCATAACAGTGGGGATACAAAGACATAAAGATGCTTGATTTATAATCTTCTTATAGGAAAGTAAAGACATGATTACAAGAATGAAAATACCACAAAGGAGTGGGTGCCACTCACAAAATGTCTAAGATGTATTACTGAACTTACTATTGGACTTACAAGCATAAAATTACATGTTGAATTTAACGGGAGGGTAATTTCATTAGTTGCAAACAGTGTTAGAGTTGAGAGATGATGTTTCCTAGTCCAAGTCTAACAACAGTGTATGTATCAGTGTCAGTATCTGTGTGCAAAATGCAAAAATAAAGTACTCTCATGCAAACAATAACATTAATTTTACCTCCCCTGTAATTCAACATGGTTTTGCCCACGCAAGTGCGGTAGTACAAAAATCTGGATCCAGGAGTCTGATTGCCTTTCACAGTGTTCATATGTAAGATAACCAAAATCTGATTAGCAGTCTGACACAAGAAACATATCTGCTGCCCTATAATCCACTCAGAATTCATTTGAGTGAGATTAAACTTCAATAACCATATAATTTCTAAGATATAGTCCTAAATTTACTAAGCGGTGAGATTGCAGTGAGATTAAAAAGTGGGGATGTTGCCCATAGCAACCAATCAGATTCAAGCTCACATTCTTCAGTGTGTAAAATTAAATTGAGAGCTTGAATCTTATTGGCTGCTATGGGCTACATCCCCACTTTTCAATCTCACTGCAATGTCACTGCTTAGTAAATTTAGGCCATAATTAAAATTCTTAAAACATTGCATTTCAATGAATAATTGATTTGGAAAAGTAAGTATATGTATTCCGACTTAATTTTCTCAGTTCCATTTTTTCTACTATATCGTCCCAGTTTCCCATTTAACAACCTGGTCCAGGAATGATTTAAGCAGAAATATTTAAAAGAAGGGAAACTTACAAGGGACTTTGGCCATTTAAGCATATTTCCCCCAGTAATAATAATGACCTCAGAAAGTTGGGTGTTCTTTTTAGTTTGCAATTGGCAGGCATGTTACCTAAATATTCTCCACACAAGCCAGGCCTCGCTCCAGAGAAAGGAAAACAGTAAGTCATGAATACACATGTTTAAAATGCGGTCTAATCAAGTACTAATATATTAAAACATATTTCAATAAATATAGGTGTCGATTGGTTGGGAGAGAGCGCAGTAAATATCCTGATTCAGTTCTATCAGTTGTTAGGGTTTTAAAAAACACTAGCCCCTGGTATATACAAAATTGCCATAGATCACTGTTTTTTTACATCTAATTCTAATTAGGTAGTTCTGTATAGTCTGGTGTGGTAGAAAGTCCATGGGGGTGACAGCATGAGTTACCTCACCGGGTAACACCTACCCTACCTACTGCACAACTCTACCTACTAGATATATTTGTGCGAAATTGCTTCTTCCAGCTTTATTTGTGCGAAATTACTTTTTCCAGCTATTATGCAGGGGCCACCTTATGTTATTGTATAGGATACACAGTTGCTCTGATATTGTGTATGTAATCTTTTTAGCTCCCCAAACCTGTCTCCACAATGTTTGTAAAAAAACAGATGATGCATATTTTGTAGAGGCCTTTCCAATATATAGCAAGGAGGGTCACAAAAGAGTGGCATCATAAGGACTTTCTTTTCTCTTCTACATGACAGCTATCTAGATAGATGGAGAAGATAAAAGAATGCTCCTGTCAAAATGCTTCTCTTTCATAATAGAAGGTAAATAGCAAGAAAGAGTAAGCTGAAAAACTGTTGGAGCAATAATTATTAATGCATTGTATATGTTACAGGGGAAAAAGTACATTGCTTTTATTTACAGTATAGAAATATTTTATACTTTACAGCTTTACATTTCAATCCTTTCTGCCTATTTTTTAACAGTCCAACACGGTTTGTGAACGTTTGCACTGGTTTGTTTTTGTTGTTGAAGCTGTTTCTGGATCAGGCTTCTCCTGTCATAATTATTGTTACTGGAAACACCCCGGCTAGCAAAGCATTTACTATGTGATGTAAGAGTGTTTATATGCACATGTGTTAAATCTACCAAAACAGCAGTCAAACACAGGGCTTGCTGACAAAGAATGTATTCTGCAATGCTAAGTATTAATATATTTATCTTTTTGCTGCTTTAAAAAATAAATAAAATAAGGTATTTGGTTTATAAAAGGTGTAGCTTTTGTATTGAGTTTTTCGTTTTGATTTTTTAAACCTTACATTTTTTATTTATTTAATTAAAAATACATTTTAAATGTATTTGTTCTGTTTTGTTTTCAGTGGACACCACTGTGTTCAGTCCTTCTCCAAAGTCTGATATTGATGCATTAGGAAAAAACAGATATGTGGGTAAGAGTTTCTATAAGCATATATCTTTGATAAAACATCATAATGACTTAAATAAAAATGAACAGATGGACTAATCCTATTTTGACCTGTTCAAAATATAAATCATTACAGTTTCTTAAACACCTTTTATTGTAGCCAGGTAATGACAAGATATATAGTCATCTGTGATCTACATATGTTGATTTAGACACTTTGCTAAGCAGTGGCTATATACAAAATGCAATTAACAAATTTTTGTTATAACTGTTGGTAATTGTTCATGTTCAATGAAAACTTAAGATGATCAGATGCCCCTGGCTATATATGTGTCATAAAACATCATATGTATCATAACTGTATAGCACACCAAAAGTTAGTGGCACTAAAAGTAGATATAACTAGAGTCAAGAACATGCCTATTGTCCTGTACCCATTCTAGCAAATGTGTGGAACTTACCAAGTAATAAAAATTTAAAAACATAATGCGCTGGCAGCTACTCGTGAAGACTTTTGCCTGTAAGTTATTGTGATGGAGGTCATTTTAATTTATGTGATTTTTTTTTTCAGCACCACATGTAGTCTACATGAGCAAGAACGATTCAATACCCTGCTCCATCACAGAATCTCTAAGATACTTTCCTACAGAAGAAAGCACCAACCAGGAAATTCTCAATGCTCCCCAGAATCCACCATCCAATCTCACTATTGTTACTGTTGAGGGATGTCCTTCCTTTGTTATTTTAGATTGGGATCAGCCTGACAATGATACAGTTACTGGTTAGTAAATCAGATGTTTATGGGTAATGTGTATAAACAATACATCACAGGAGGTGCATCAGTTAACAGGAGGAAAATACAGTTAAAACTTAGTTCTTAGAATTATAAAGTACCTATCATTGCATTTCTTTATTCCTGAACTGCAAAAAAATATATACACACCATTACTTTTCTGTCTTTCTTTTTTCTTTTACCAGTTGGTTCTGTGTCTACCTATAAAATAGACACCATCATATTACGAAGTTGACAATAAACCTAAACTGGCATTGTATAACCAAATTAACCTGAAAAACAGAGAAAAAACAGTAAAGACCAAATGCAATCTCAATAACATAATAGGACATTTAGAGCAAAAGAGACAAGACAAGAGTTACAGTATATGTCACCAAATCAGCACACAGTAGCTTATCAGGCCCAACTGGAGTGGCTGCAAGAAATGTGTCCCAGGGCTTGCAAAAACACAAGTCTTTGGTGTAGCCACATTTGGTCTCAATCCATCCGTTACCAGTTCTTTGTATCCGTGTTGATATGCATCTCCCATTCGCTGGGGAAACCTCCTGCGTTGGTGGTTCAAAATAATACTTTATTAAAAATGATGATTGTGACACAAGATAGAAAGAAATTGTGTTGCTATGGGTAGGAAGCAGAGAGCAAGCACACTGTTTTTATATACAATGTATTAATATTATTTCTAATCAAAATTATAGAACTAATCCTGATTGATATGATTGTTATTAAATTATCCCAATTTTACTCAGATGTTAAAATCATTTCAAAATGTATGTTAGTTCATGTCCAGTGAAAAAAGCAATGACTCCTGGGAATTCCTGATGCTTTACAAGAAAATAATAATTTACATGTGCACAAGGTGTCTGCTAATGTTCACCTAGTGTATCATGCAAAAAGTGGAATGCATGGAATCTTGCCATTATTTGTTCTGAAACATCAAGATAAAAAAATCTGCCAGAAGAACTGTGAAAACACAATAAACTCTCTTTTGATTTTGTCAGAATATGAAGTTATTTCAAAAGAAAATGGCGCACCTCCTGGAAAAGATCAGTCAATCATAACCACAAATCAGACACATTCTACAGTGGAAAACTTAAAACCAGATACAAGGTATGTATATTACACAGTGCAATGATTTGTCGATTTGTACTCTTCTGCTTACCATGTGTAAAGATATTCCCATAGGAATTTCTGGCCGGGAAGTTAAGATCTCTATACCAGAAGTAAAAATGACTGTTGTACATGACTGTTGTTCATATGCATTATTGTACATAGATTTCTGTAAAGCGGTTAAACTTGAGATTTGAATGTATTGATTTGAATGTGGGGACCTGCTTGTTGTGCCTGGGTCAAATGCTAGACTCCCTGGATGTCAAATATTTTGCCTGGATAGTGGCAACATTAAAATATCATAATGGTACAGTCATTAACATTCCTGCCTCATAGCACAAGTACCAGGGGTTTTACCCGGACCAGAAGACAGTGTTCCTGTACTGCTGCTTTGGGGCAGGGACTAATAATAAATATATAGCAATAATATTATATTTCTTTGAAACCTACAGCTTTTTTTGTCCATAACATTACTACTACTTGCAGCCTCTTTCATATTAAGAGTCTCCTGTTTTATTGTTAGAAAAAAAATATGGTTTTGGGTTGTATTTATTGGCACAGATGTAAGTGAGATTTGTGTAGAACGTAACCTCAAGCTGCTGAATACATTTCTGCAGGTGGCCACAGTAGATTATTTTGTTCACCAGAATAAAAATCTTTTTATTGGGATGCAGTAAACTCTTTAGCTAAGAGATATAGTTAGACTTAGAGTTCAACGTTAAAATGAAATAGCTGGGCAAGTGGTTTTAAATAACCTTTTTTATTGGGTTGCTGGCAGAGCCTAAAAAGTGCTGCATAAACTCCTTAGTAATTTGTTTTCACTCCTTCTCCAAACCCTATAAAACCATATATAGTTGTGTTATGTATTTCTCATGGATTGCAGAAACTACAATGTCTTGTCATTGAACTGCTGTGATTCTTGACTTCTGCCTAGCTGACCCTTATTGAAGAGATGTTGTTTTCCAGCAAATGTTGTCATACAGCGTAATGTCAAAGTAATAAATCAGCTATCATAAGGTAATTTGTATATGAAACACAAAACAATGAGTTGACCCGACCCAGACTTGTTTTAGCCCAAGAGAGGGGTGTTCTCTCACCTTTCCCCCCATACTTTGTACAGAGACACTTTAGTGTCCATAAGCCTACCTTAAAATCAACACTCAGATCTTCTTACGAAGCAGATCAGTGTATAATGCCGTGTATAAAAGTGTACAAGTAACAGATTACTTAAACTTTGCAAGTCTGGATGCAGTCAATTAGAAACATATATGAATTTCATTAAAAAGGCATGTGTTCTTCTGCCGACATTAAATACATCAATGCAAGGTAAATGTTGGAGGGCAGTGTTACCACTTGTTACCACCTGAGTAACCAACCTCTAAACACAAGAATCCTAATAAAAACAGTTGAATTCCTGAAATGTATTCTGTACAAACATCCTTCCATAAAACTATACAATATATAAGGAACTTATGATGTAAATGAAAAAGACACAGGGCTTGTATTGGAGCTCATCCAGAGTCAGGAGTAATTGCACAAAAAGGTGCAAATGATTTTTCAATAGGAGCGTTTAATCTTATTTTTGGCACGTATGGAAAATATTGGTTCATTTTGCTAATTGTGTACAAGTATTAAACAGCTTTATTTTAAAACAATAATTTAGAGTTGAACTACAAAACGTCCTCTGTTTTGTTTACATATACAAGTGTCTCCTCCAGCAAATTAACATGGTCTTGGCAAGGTGCATATTTGCTCCTAATATATGATATTACTACCGCTTGATAAACCCCATCATGTTCATATAACTATATATTGACACTTTTTTACCCATTAATTAATACGAAATCTAAGCTGCTAAAGACATTTAAAGATACTTCAATTGTAGTGGAATATTTTTGGAAAAAAGATGTTGAGGTAGTCAGTATATAATGTGTGTTTCTTGTTAAGGTCTTCGGATATAAGTTTTTGAGCATTTGAGTTTGGTTAGCAAATACATAATTCTATAATTACTGTGGCCATTATAACCCCATGCTGTGAAATTAATCGTTTTACCAGGCTTTCCCACTGCACTCAAAGACTAGAGACTCCACTTAATACAAAAGCCTTTTCAAATAATAGCTGTAAAATTTTGTCTGATGATTAGTTTCAATTTAGCTATTTACTTCCTGAGGGAATCTGAGGGACATGGGTTTTTTTTCAAAATGGAAATACCACATTTCTTTTTCACCTGTCATTTACAGTTAACTACATAACTATTCTACCAACATCTGTCTGTCACTGCCAAAAATGCCTTTAAAGTCTCTTCTGTTTATCCAGCTGCTTATATTGGAAAGATTATCCAGTCTCCTTTTAGGACTTTTCCATTGGCGTCTAACAAACAGAATGTGGGATTAGAAGAATGGCTACTTGCCTGGCAATGTGTGATCCAGACACCCAGTGTTTATAGAATAGTTGGTTGCAGTTTGAAAGCCAGTCATTAATGCCAGCAATATAAAAAGCTGTACTTTTTAATTTAAATGTTATCTGTGAACTACTTTCTTTTTAGATTAAATGACACCTTACTCTATAATAATAAAATCATGCAAATTGATACCTTGCTGCAATTCTCATTTTAGTATCATTAGTTAATGCCAGTTTGCAGCAGCATACAAAATGTACATCATGTTTTTTATGTTTCATAGAAACCAAGAGTGTACACATTGGCAAGACATTGATGCATTGTAGGGGGGTAAAATGTGCACATACTTTGAGTGGGGACTGTCTGAGAGCAGTGGAAAAAAGCTGTGTGTACAGTATACTATAATATTCATAATAGAATCTAATACCACGATCACACTGGGCATAGATGGCCCTAGGCCCTATGTCATGTGGCCCCACAAAGCCAACTCCATACGGGGCCCACAGCCAATAGTAATCGCCATCTCCCCTACAGCCAATCTAGTCCCCCTGATTGGCCACAGGGCTCTTGATTGGCCATGAGCGGCCGCAATGGCGGGTTTAAGGGGGCAAAAACCCTTCTAAGGTTTTTGCCTTGGGCTCCGCAAAGCCTAATGGCGCCCCTGTTTCTGGGGCTCTAAATTACCCAGATTACTTTAAACCCAAATAATAAGCACATTACATTTCCATTTCAAAGATAAATCATGTTTATTGTAATTAATCATAGCATTTACTGTTTATATGACAATGTGCTATGTCTGTTATCATGTAACATCAGTTTGGACCAGAAGGGGGAAACTGCAGCCAATCTGCTCCTGACACGAACACTAGGGTTTGAAGCTGGAACCTACTGCATATGCTTACAAGGGGGAACACTTTGTCTTATAAATACCTGTATATATGAAACATAGAAAGTGACGACAGGTAAACATAGCCCATCCAGTCTGCCCAGTTGTGTATTTTTTCTCTATTTTGTTTGAGACTCAGAATACCCCTAGCATGCTTACACTGTTCTGAAGTATTAGCCTCCACCACTTCTGATGGGAGGCTATTCCACTTATCAACTACCCTTTCAATGAAGTAATTCTTTCGCACATTTCCCCTGAACCTACCCCCTTCTAGTTTATACGCATGCCCTCGCGTTCTAATATCTCTTTCTATGAAAAATGTCCCCCTCCTGCACCTGTTGACATCCCTTGATATATGTGAAAGCTGCTATCATATCACCCCTCTCCCTTCTCTGCTCCAAGCTGTACATATTTAGTTGCTCTAGTCTTTCTTTATAGTTTTTGTTGATCATAACATGCACCATTTTGGTGGCTCTTCTTTGCACTCTCTCTAATGTATTTATGTCCTTCTGGAGATATGGCCTCCAGAACTGAACACAGTATTCTGGGTGAGGCTGCACCAGTGCCCTATAGAGAGGCATTACTACTTCCCTCTTTCTGCTACTAATTCCTCTCCCTATGCAACCAAGCATCTGACTCGCCTTTCTCATTGCTTTGTTACATTGCCCAGCTACCTTTAAGTCACATGAAATGGTGACCCCTAAATCCCTTTCCTCTTCAGTATTCTGTAATGTAATGCCATTAATGGTGTATTAAGCATTGGGGGTTTTGCGTCTTAAGTGCATGATTTTGCATTTTTTGGCATTAAACTTCAATTGCCACACTCTTGACCATACCTCCAGTCAACCTAGATCATCCATCATTGTTTTCACCCCTCCTGGTGTGTCTACCCTGTTACATATCTTTGTGTCATCTGGCATATATCAAAAAGGCATATTTTACCCTGGATATCATGTGTAATATCGGCAATAAAAATAGCACTGGTCCCAGTACAGATCCCTGGAGAACTCCACTAGAGATTAAAATCTTCCATGAAGATTACTTCCCCTTTCAATGCCGTCTTATTGATGTTTTGCAATATTTTATGTTTCTATGGTCACCCAAAGTGCCTCAGTGCCTTTATACTCAGTACTGTTTATTAAAGTTGAATTCATTCCTTCTGTCACATACATAAAAACCCCTCCTCCAATTTTTCCAACCCTATCTTTCTTAAATATTTTATATTTTATATAATGAATGTTATCATTAGTAATCATCCTTGGGTATTTCAATGGAAACTGTGTTTTTAAGGTAACATGGCATTTTGCATTTTAGTGTATTTATTAGAATAATATATTGTCAGAAAATGTTTAGAATCTGACTGACAAAGAATGCCATCTTTTTTACCAGTTATTATCAAATCAGAGGTATGCTACATGCATATGAGGTGCTTAACACACAGGCTTAGAAACACTTGGCCCATTTGTCTTAGCATATGTTTTTAGTAGCCCCCTGTCCAGAATTAATATGTATGCAAATACATGATATAATAGATTGGACACGGTTATGGCTACAACTTGTTTCCAATGGGCAGTACTGGCAGTTCTATGTGTTGCATGTACATAAGTTACATGAAAGACAAATAAACTCTACTTGCACTTGTCCAACAATGGTGTAAACTCTTCATTGCATGGTTATTGCATGTTCTTCTGCATATGAACACTAGACTGTAGTGCAGTGAAAACGTGTTATTTGCCGTGTCCCTTTTCTCATTACAAACTGATGAGAAAATAGTTCATCAAAAACAATATACACAACAATTGCTGTAAACAAAGTTAGAAAATGTTAATGACCTACGCAGCTTTAACCTCGTACATTTTTAGAATTAATATGGGTGAAAACTTAAAATAGTTAATCCTGGATAATCCCAAACCTTATAAATGTTTTAGTGAATAAATGGATTATTTCTATAAAGTGTGGGAGTGGAGTGTGTATGTTTCCTCAGCTAGATGTCATTTCTACTTTTTATTTGTTTGTTCAGAATTCCATGGAAAGAAAAGTTAAGCCATGGGGTTCTAAGTGGATTTGGAAGTCAATTGGAAAGCCTTTGGAAAGAATAAATAATGTATTTACCACAGGTTATTTTTCCAGATTGTCCATCTGAAAGTATAAGCGAACTGATTTACAGTTTCACTAGTATTTAACCAAAGGACTGTTTTATTGCATTTGTGCCACTTTGGCATTGATACAAGGAAATTTGACTTCTGTGAGAATTATTTTTATAATATTTTCTTAAGTTTGTATTTTCTTTAGTGTTTTACCCCATTATTCATATCCTGTGTGGTCTTGTTTTCTCAATCCTCTAGCAAAATGTAATCCTTCAGCAGTGTATAAAGCAACAATTATTTATGTGTTCTATTTGTTCTTAGACTTTTTAAATTAATCTGCAGAAGATATGTAACCAAATATAGTATTTATTGTTTTAAAAACAATCATTTACATTATACCACAAATTAAGATCATCAAACCCTTGGATGTTATTTCTATTACTAGTCCATTTCTATTACTCTTTAGGTGTCTAGTCTAGTCTAGTACCTTATTTAGTTATGTTAACTTTTCTATAAATGATCCTATCCATACTAGTAGCATTGTGAAAATATACATTATACCTTGCTTTTGAAAATATTTTTTTCTTGGCTTTACAAGGCATAGTGTTAAATACCAATATTAATGGCAGTTTCTCTGTGCAACTATTTATTACACATTTTTCTATAGATTATGTACTTCACTTTTATGCATTCTCCTATAAATTATTGCTTTGTCATCACTGGAAGATAAACAAGTAAAGCTTAGTCTGCCACATGAGCTCAAATCAGAGGTGCAAGGTAAGGTAAAGTCACAGAGGTGGAAGCAAGGTCACAGTAAAGATTTCAGCTGAGAGTTTGAGAACTTCTCTTCTTACTATAGTATGTGCCGTCTTAGTTACTTTGTACTATTCAAAATTCAGTAGAATGATATATATCAGAATTGTAATGTTTCTTTTTTTTATTTGTTAGATGATTCCAAGCAGCCATATAGAAATAAAAAAGATACCAGACATAACATAACGAATAAGAGCCACAATCTAGCGGTAACTAGATTCAAATATAACAGAAGTCATTACAGAGAAAAGAATGGCTACAGTAATACAATAACCAGTTTCAGGAAAACATGTAAATTCAATTACAATTCAAAAGAGGAGTAGGAATCAGACTGGAAACCTCACCAAGTACAAAAAAATACCAGGGGGAAAGGGAAAGGAGCTCACAGGACTGGAAGGGGGAATTAGAAAAGAGAAAAGGAGGACGGACATAGTAGGAAACACAACTAGTGAGAACCCTGGGTGCCTCCAGTAGGTAGGAGTAAGGACAGAGAGTCAATTTTATATTCAAAAGATCCCAGGTCTCTAGGGCATTGTGCTTGGGTATTGTGTATGTATTGGGCTTCAGCTTGGGTAATGAGTATGCTGACAAGGGTTTCAATACTTTAGGTAGCCAGGGAAAATAACAAACCTTTAAGGATTACTCTATGTGTACCCACTTCTTATATGCCAAGAAATCACATCAGCTGGGTAACGTAGCAATAGTTTGTAAATATAGGTAATCCAGCACCTTCGGAAATGGGTGCCTTGCCTGAACCTGGCACTTTACGGAATTAAGTTCCGTATATTTGAATATCCGATATTAACATCTGCCAAAGGCATTTACAGATGTTACAAGTTAGGGGATTTATGTAAGTGGCTTGTGTAATTCCCCTAACATTTGGAGGTACTTCATTCCTGTGGCCAAGACATAACACACAGAGAACACTTGCATGTTCACAGTACAGAAAGGCATATAAATCTATGCATATTGAGTACACTGTATCTGGCTAAATATTGTTTTCCACATGTATATTCCCATCCATCCTGTCTCCCTGTTTCTCTCCAATCATCCTTTCTCTCCTATCAGTTACGCTAATCTCTTTGTATTTTTCACCTCTCCTATTTACCCACCACATTTTATGCACCCATTCCCTGTTTTTATATGGAGTGCTCTAAATTCTCCTTTTTGTTNCAGTTTTTACTCCAGTTCTTTAGAGTTGTTGCCTAGACCAGGAACCATTTGGACCTGTTTTTACTAGAAAAAAAAAACTTGGCAGCCACAAAACATTTCTCCAAAACTCCAAAAGTGAAATTTAATATAATATTGTATGTACAATGGCCACTGTTTCAATTGCTGTTAGGCAATTTTCATCTGGACAGCATACAAGTTAATAGTAAGACAAAAAATATGATGACTCCATGGGTGTTTCTTTAACCCCTTCCTGCCCTGCGCCGTATATATACGGCGCAGCGGGAAGGTCCTAGATGACGAGCGCCGTACATGTNCGGCGCTCGTTTAAAGGTCTCCCCGCGGCATCGCGGGGAGACAGGAATACAATGGCAGCTGTCAGCTGACAGCTGCCATTGTAAGGTAGCCGGGGAGGACCAAAATTAGTGGTCCTGTCCCCGGCAACAGCCGCGATTGGC